>OX451736.1:105719537-105904006 GCA_948472305.1 Vicia faba
TTTGCGTTTGTTTTTGCAAAATGTCGCGGTAAGCAAGAGTCGCCACCGTCTTTTATTTTATCCAACAAGGAAAGGACAAAAGTACAGAAAAATTCCTTTTCGAGATGTTTCTCGGGTTCGGGAGGTAGATTATAGAAAGGGAAGGTGTTAGCACCCTTTCTATCCGTGGTTATCCACGAGCTCTTAGGTACTTGCTCATTGTGTTTTCAAAAAGTTTTGCTTTTCTTGTGTTCGTGGGTTTTGAAAAATTTTTGTTTGAAAACTTCGATTTAACTCTTGTTTCTGTCCTCAAGAGTGTATGAAGTGTTGTTTGAAAACTTTTGTTTGAAAAATGTAAGTGCGAAAAGTTTATTTGTTTTGAAAGAGCAAGTACCTGAGAACCTCTACCTACTCAAAAGAAATTAAGTTGTGTAAATGTCCTTTAGACAGTGCTCTCCCACTATTGAGAAGTAGGTAGCACCGTCGTTGGAGTTTTCGGGTCAATTCGATTTTAGGGACATGTGGTCACTAAAGCAATGGTAGGACGCCTTAGCGGTAACCCTAATGTCTTTGATCATTTTTTTATCGAGGCAACCGTTTCGAGGCAACTTTGATCTTTAGACAGGAGAGCAACCTCTAAAACTTCCTATACTCAATGACCACGTCGAGGCAACCAAGTGAGGCGTACCCTAGGAGTGGCATGTGCAAATGTGTTAATTTTCAGTTATGTTATCTTTGTACATGTTATGGTGAGCTACGGTTGATTTTAATTTAAGAGAGATCTTGACATGCATAGCCTAGTTATCAAACATCTAACAGTTAAAGGTTGCGGAAAATAAAAACTAAGCTATTACAAGGCGTCGGGTATTTACATCGCCAAAAACGAACCCTTGAAAAAGTAAATTGCGGGAAATTAAATAAAAGCGATAAAAAAGTCCTAATTAAAGCTATTACATCCTCGGAACAATTACATAATTGGATCAAAATATGGATCAAGAATAATCATACGCGCGAGAAAAAATTGAATCGGAGAGTTTTAGGGTTTTGACCCTTTTTGAGAAAGAAAGAGATTTTTTAAATTAAGCCTAAACTAATTAATTAATTAAATAAAAGAGAAATATTTTTTGGGTTTTTGAATGTTTAAGGAAATAAAAAATAAAATGATTAAATATATTAATTAACCTAATTCTAATTAATTTTAATTTATTGCAAAAATATCATTATTATGCCTAATTAAAACTAACCAAATTATATTAGTATTTATTTACAAAATAAACTTATTAAATTTAATAAATAACAATATTATATTTTTATGTTTTCTGGTTTTTATTATGAAAATAAATATTAATTTGTTAGTGATATAAATAATAATTATAAAAATAATTAAATGAAGGAAAAAAAATAAAAATAAAAAAAGAGAAAGGAAAAGAAATAAACTTGTGAGGGGGTGTTGGGCCCAATTATGTGGTGTAATCAGCATGCCTAAGGCCCAATAGCGCCCAGCCTCATTGACTTTCCAGGATTTGCTATGCGTGCGCTGACCAGGGAGTATGGTGGATGCTCCAATCTAGCCTTTAGATCTTGGCCTGAAGCCACATGGCGTGCTGAGATTTGAAGCATACGGTGGACTCCCTTTTGAAACTTGCACGTGAATACCTGTGGAAGAAAAATAATAAGGTTTTGGGGGGACCTGGGATTCGAACCCAGGTACCAATGCTCATTGGCCAGCGTCCCAACCACTCAACCACCTACATCTTTTTGTTATTGGAATAGCCACTAAACATAATATATTCAAACCATTTAATATGCTGAAAAAACAGAAAAAACGCGCTATGATTTCAAACTGACCAATCAGATGACAACACGTCCTCGTCTTCAATCTTGGACCTGCATAAAATAGAATCAGATAGCGGGGGTTTTTAACCTCCACTACCTACCTGCACGAAAAATAGCGAATATGACCACAGCAAACATAAATATTTCGCGAGGTATGTGTTCCAATCGTCTTGGTCTCACGAATTTAACCATGTACCTCATTGGTTCCAATTTTTCCTGGTTTGGAAAGCCCTAATTTAAAGCTTGAAAACCCTAGAAATTCAATCATGGAATATCTCGATTCAGGGCACTATGGTTCAATTCAATCATTCCATTAGCTTTGTATGATCTCTAGCAATGCAAATTAATCACAAAAACATGTTAAATGCGCATGAATTAAGAGATACAGTTTTGAATCATAAATGCAAACCGTGGGACTGTATGTCGTGATTCCTTGAGCTTTGATGCTTGAATTTGATTGCAAATCAATCCTGGTACCTCCTGCAATGTGTTTGGATGGACAAAACGCCCTGAATTGGCCTAGAATGCAAGAACCAGTTTTGAGTTTTCTTGAAAATTCTTGAATTTGATATGGTCGTTTCTGCAGCTTTCAGTCGTGTATTAGGGTATGGTTGGCTTGCTTATGTATAAGGCAATCAAATTAGGTCAAAAGTTGGGCCAATATCCATGTGCATTGAAGATTAAATCCTTGATTGATAAATCAAATATTCTTGATTTTCCATGATTAAACAAGTTGCCAAAATTGGATTTTTTGTATCTTTTAGCTTGTGCACGAATTATTCAGCATATTTGGATCATATTTGCTTCACAAAAATGTTTAAGAATCAAATCTTTTATTTTCTTATGATTTAAATTAATTAAATGAATTAATATATATTAAAAATCCATTTAATCAATAAATTTAAGAAAATAAATCCAATTCAGCTTAGTGGGTCGTGCATAGGTCATGGATGATGTTTCAAGAAGAGATTTGAGGCCCATTAGCAAAAAGAAGGTGTTTTGAGCAAAGTTGACTTTTGCAAATTCATGAAAATTTCCCAAATTCTCCAATGCACAACTTGCTCAATTCTGATCATATGAGCATGTTCTTGGATATTTTGGAAAGCCCTTGAAGTCCTCTAACCAATGCTTTTGGTCCCATGTCATTTGGATTTACCAATCTCAAGTTATGTCCTTTGACTCAAAGTGTACTTTTGTTAACTTTTGAAATTGACCTATAATGTAAGAATTGGTAACTTTTTGTGAGAGCATTTCTTGATCTTGGAGTGTGAAGATGGATTGTAGGAGATTTCATCCTATTCAAAATGAGCTTTGGATGGAATTTTTCTGATAAACCATGAAAGAGTTATGCCCTTGTCAAAGTACAGTTGACTTTTCTACTGTCCAAAAATAGTAACTTTTGCATCTTGATGATTTTTGAGCTATTCTTGTGAGATCATGACCAAGACTTGATCAAATGATGATTGTTAACTCAAAATAAGATGTTGACCAAGAATTCTGACTTTTGACTGCAAAATGACCATTTTGCCCTTGCAGTTGACTGTAGATCAAATGGAGCTTTTGACTGTGCAAATTGGCACTGTGAGTCTTGAAACTTGGCATGTAGGTGCTTGAGAATGTATATAGGCCTATGAGACTTGATTGAGCCATTGAGAACCCCAAATTCCTTGAAATAACCAAAAACCCTAATTTTGAATTGACTGCCTTAGGAGGTGTTTTGACTGTACAACCCTTGAGCAATCTTGAGCAATTTAGAGATGATTCTTGACATATCTTGAGGAATATGGGGAGGGAAAATTTTGGGGTACAACACAACCCATGTTTAGTTTTAATTATTTTTGTTGTTTTGATTTTTTTTAACTTTGTTTTAATCTTTAAAATTTTCATGTTGCATCCCTTAGTCCTTTTTATTTTTATTTAAACTTTTTTTCTCTTTTGATTAACTTCGGAATTTTAACCTGAAAATACTAACTTAGTTTTTCATACATTTATTAAATATTTTCAGGGTAATTCATTAGCTTTAATTTTTAGCTCCATGGCACGTATCAACTACATGAACATAACCCTGAGAGGTAGGCATCAGAGAAGGCGCTTTGAGGATCTAGTTGAGTGAGAGATGTGTCCAACCATTTATGCTGAGGACCATGCTATGACTGCCTTAGGCATTCGTGAGAGTGTTATGTATCTGCTTAACCAAATAGGTTGGGACGTTGCTCCAATTCGGAGATGCTATTGTACCTACCGTAAGTTGACCCTTGAGTTCTTGAGCACACTAAGCTATCTGCCAAACTATGGGTTAGGTTTCAACCGCGGGCTGATCACCTTCAGACTGTTTAATATGGACTACTGTTACAATCATAGGGAGTTTGCCAATCTGTTAGGATTCCCTAATGGCCCTGATGTTATCACCATGACCCAAGAAGACCTATTGCTAGATACTGACCTTAATTACTTCTGGGGTAGTATTGCTGGAAACAACCATCCTGAGCCAAATGACCTTTACTCGGAGTCCATCCATAACCCTGCTATCAGGTACTTCCATAAAATCATTTCCCACACCCTCTTCGGAAAAGAGCAGAATGTTACATCTATGTCACGTGATGAGCTTTTCATCATGTATTGTGCTTCGCAGAACCGTCCAGTAAATGGTGCCACCTATATGCTTGCTAATATGTAACGTATTATCCAAACACCAAATGCCCCAATCCTCATAGGTGGGTTAGTTATTATGATCTCTAATGCTATTGGACTCCGAAGACCTATGTTAGGATCAAATCCGCACTATGGGATTAAGCCGATGAATATTGAATTTTGCTTCAATACTAGTTTCATAGGAAACCTTGGGCCGAATGAATTTGAGCTGCTAATTAACCATGAAACTGTTCACCAGTTTGTACTCCCAAATCCTATTACTAGTGTCCACAACAGAGCAAATTGGCTTTTTAATCTCCACCATCCTCCTACACCGCCTTCGTCTCCTTCCACTATTGACATTTATGAAGTCCCAAATACCTCTACAGCTGCTGAAGAATCTGATCCTGAAACACCACCTAGATACCACCAGTTTCCTGACCCATGGGATCAGCCTGTAGTTTCCACTGAGTCCACCTTCCCAGCTCCCGAGATACCACCACCATCACCTCCACCTACTGTCATAATCGACTCTCTGAATGCATAAATAACCGGAATGCGGGGCGAGCTTACATCTTTACATGTGGATTTCATTGCTTTTATGGATTTGGTAACTGAACAATTGGATTTCATTCACCAACATCTGTTCTCTACTCATTGTGGCTAGGAGTTGCCGTTGTTATGCTAGTTTGTTCCGTTCTTGCATTTATGTACACAGTGAGGTCACTGTTTGGTTTAAGTGTGGGGGAGGAACTTAGTTTTAGTCTTTTATTATTATTCTATGCATTTAGTTATTATTTGTTTCAAATTCCAAACAATTTTATTAGTTAATGAAATTTCAATTATTCATCAAGTTTCAATTTTACTGTCTTTACTGTTATTATTTTTTCTGTTATTACTGTCATTATATTTTAGTGTTAGTATTACTCCTTTACGCTATATTAATACACTACTATTTTGTTGCCTAATTTCCCCAAAAATCCAGAAATAATATAGTGGTGTATGAAAGTTATTTTTTTCCCATAAACCTCTTGTTACGAACGTAACACAGATGTTACGAACGTAACAGCCCCCCATCCGCGTTACGAATGTAATGCCCTTGTGTTATGAACGTAACAGGGATAGTTGTTACAAACATAAACAAAACAGAATCGCTAACGCTGCATTCTGTCTTCCTCTCTCAATTTCAAACGCAACCGCCTCCTCTCACCCATTTTCCAGATTTCATCACCATGCCCATTTTCCAAACTTGCATCCACTCCATTTAAGAGCAACCATATTTGCATCCTACAAAAGCTTCACATAGTCCCAAATCCATCCCATTCAAACACTCTCTACAAAAATCTTTCCCTCACCACTTTAACAGCAAAACCTTGCTTAAATCAACAAGCTGTCAATGGAGAACAGGGAAGCCGACATGGATGGAATCATTTTCAGGAATCAAGACGGCGGACACCAACGGGAGCAGTATTTAAAGTCTCACAGTAGGGGAGTCTTGGCCACGAGATACCCCGACAACGATTGTCTCCACAAATTAGGAATTTTTGATGGAGTGGATTGGCTGCTCCGTCTCTCCGGCCTCGCATTCGTATGCACGCAGCATCACCCGACGTACCCCAAACTGATGCTCGAGTTCCTTAGCTCGTTCTCATATTCGACACCGAGTGATGACGGCATGTTCCTCACGGGAACTGCACCTTTTCGTATGTTCAATACCGAATATACGTTAAACCAAGAAAAAATCATGGAGCTGCTCAGATTTTCAGCCAAGGAAGATGACTCCGAGACGGTGCACCACAAGGTCCCTGTTACCGAATATTGGGCCGTTGTTTTGTTCGAATTGTGGGAGAAACTCACAAATGTCTCGACAGGAAATTGGGATGAGTGTTTGGCATCTCACGTTCACAACCCCACCACCAGATACTTCTTCAAGATTCTCTCCAACACCATCTTCGGACGAGCTAATAGCAACAAAGTCAACTCAAAGGAGGTAGTTTTCCTTCGTTGTTGCTTGGCTGGGAATACCAAGGTAAATGCTACTCCATTTCTTCTTCGTCATTTTGAATCCCTTTGTGCAAGGGGACATCAACCATTTTTGATCGGAGGGCTGATAACCACATTAGCTCATGGGCTTAATTTGCAAAGCCAACTAGAGACTCTTGATGCTTTACCGCCTCTTCTCATGGATTTAGATAACTGCAAATACATGCGTCTGATTAGGAACCGAGATGATGGCAGGTAAAATTTAATGGTGAGGAACAAAATTATTCCAAGTGTGATTATGCTAAACAAGTTGCTTACAAATGTGGCAAACATGGATAAGTGGATTTATGATCTAAACGCCCCTGAACCCGACCAAGCTTCTCGACCTGTTGATGAGGTAAAAGAAGAAATGGATGCACAACACCAAACCGCACCTCAATAGGATGTGCCAAGCACTTCTACTAGGCGCAGAAGAAGGCCTCATAACCCGACTACTGAAGATCTTTATGAGGCAATGATGGACCACACCCAAAGGATGACAGACATGAATGCCCAGCTTACCCGCCAATCCCAACAGGTCATGGATATCCAGGCTCAGCAAACTGCAATGATGCAACTCATGTAACAGATGCAGCAGCAACAAATTGAACAAGGAGCTAGGCATTAGGCCCGTATGGATACTCTGACAACAGAAATGGGGGGTTTGAATGTCCGCATGGACGATTTTTAGGAGAGCCTGTGCCATCTTGGATTTCCTGGTTTTGATGGACAGAGAAGAGGTCGTGGAAGAGCCAGAGGAAGAGGACCCGAATGAAGACATCTCCTCCCATCTTTACCTCCTTCACCTTATTTCGAAACATTGAGGACAATGTTATATTTAAGTGTGGGGGAGGATACTCTATCATTTTATTTCCCTTTCTAGATTAGATTTTATTTCGCATCGTTTTTCCTTTCTTGTACTTTCCCTTCAACAAAACAATTTCATGTATAATTAAATCCTTAATTTCTTAATTTCTTTTTCGTGCATTATTGGAATTCCCCAAAATTTACAATTCTTGAGCCATAACGAAAAATTTTACGATTATCATACAACGCGATGTTTCAAAACGGCTAGCTAAAACCAAATACTCAATTCAGCTTAGGCCACTTGAGGAAGTTTGACAAAATCGTTACGGTTATAACATTTTAGAACTCCACCTTATGCGATGCCATTTTGGGTACTTATTATACCGCCAACCGCGAATTTTACTTTAAATTAGCCCCTAGTAGTTTATCTAGCAGTCGGCACCGTCAAAACACAAACTACGCAAGGAACCGATGAATATAAGTGAATGATCCGAAAGAAGTGAAGTTAGAATAGAAATATTTGTCGTGAAATTCCCAAAGTAAGTTAGGTGACCCTCACCCGGTCATTTAGCCCAAAGGATGTAATTCTCGCAAGATAAAAGAAAACTTATTACAAATTGGTTCGAAAGTATCTGGTACTGAACTTGGTAGGGCGGACTACGGACCGATCCCCCGCAATTTACAATTAAGTTATAAAAAGGGGTTACCACTTATAAGTTCCAGAACCCCAAGAATCGACGGATCATAGTCGCTAACCGGTTACTTTGCTATGTGCGTGTGGAGATAAAGGGCTTAATGTGATTGCGCCTGAATGAACACGGGTGAAATCTAGTTTAAAGGGTTGATTGGTGCTATAACATCATGACTCGTAACGGTATGCACAATTGGAGTACTCTAATGTCGTCACCGTACCTCTTTTGCGTCTGAATCTCTTGGCCTAATCAAAATTTATAAACTAGCTAGTTTGCGAACATTGTCACGTGCGTTTAATTCGTCGTTTTTATAAACTGCCTTATCTTTTTGTTGAGGACAAGCAAAGGTTCAAGTGTAGGGGAGTTTGATAACACGAAAATGTACCGCTTTTTAGGTCTAATTTAAACGAGTTAATTGTACGTTTTTATCGAATAATATTCATCACGAAGGTATTTTTATTTGTTTCAGGTAAACTATATTACCCAAGGCATAAAATGGAGAATTAGTTAAAAAGAGCAATACAAGCTAGGAAATGGCAAGAAGAAAGAAGAAAAAGGGCAGTCTGATAAGAAGCTCACTCCAAAAGGGTGTTACGAGCGCAACGTCTAGCGTTACGAGCACAACACCCAGCCAACGCCGTTACGAATGTAACACAACGTGTTACGGACGTAACAAAGATCCCATGCTGTTACGAACATAATGAATATCATTACGAACGTAACGTCTTTAATACTCAGTCTATGAAGTAACACACGAAGCGGCCACACGAAGTCTACGCGAAGTTTTTGGCACCTCGTTCCACCAGCCAAGAATATAGGCACGTACGAAATTAATGGAAGAAGGCAGTTACAACCAAAGGCCTATATATATCTTGAAGAATTCACTTTGAAAGGGTCGGAGATTTTACTACAGAGCCAAACTTTTGCCTTTCTGCATTATTTTGTATTATTTGCTTTTGAACCATTATACCCACTGTAACGTTCAGTTTCCAAAGGAAGTTTCTAAAATTAGTTTCCAAAAGTGTTAATTCTTCATCTAAGGATTAACACGGGTAGTCATATATTTCAAATAATCGCAAGGATATTGTACGCACTCAAGATTACCACAGCAACATAATTACAGGTTTTTTATGTAATTGGTTTTTATTATTCTTATGCTATGTTAATTATTTTTATGAATTGTATTTTACGTTGCATGGTTACTAAATACATTATGTCTGGCTAATTTCGTTTGTACCGGTATGTGACTCTTAAGCACCAAAGGAATTTGGTGATAACTTGGCTAAAAACTTTTATAAATAATTTTTGGTTTCCAATTTCCATATTTAATTTAACTACCCTTGTCACGAGAGTGAAACGATATTTAACACGATTTTGCCACGAGAGTGGGAAATTAATTAAGGCAAGAACCTGCATGCGAGAGCTGGGGTTCGACCCAGATAGTGGTAACGAAACATTAATTTTTAAATACACGAGAGTGTTTTAACAAATTAATTAAACTCAAGTTGTTTTCAAAAAGTGTTATTAAATTTAAAGTGCATCCACTAGGTTTAGTAGCATAAATTATTTCATGAACACGAGAGTGTATGTCTCAGGTTTTTAAACAATTTGTTTTTACCGAAATATTTTATATGCCAAGTGATTCACCGAGTTCCCGAAGTCCGACTATCACATACCGGTATAACTATTACTATTGTTTTTAATTAAAATCTCTTTCCCATAAAACCAAATATTCATAGCTTAGTTAAACAATTGTAACATTAGATCGTATGCGATTGATCCTCAGTCTCTGTGGGTTCGATAATCATTTAAAACTAGAACGACTAACATGTATACTTCCAGTTAGTATCCCGATAGACTCATAAAGTCCCGATCAGTTTGCACAGGGATTTTTGGACTTTCAATGCTCAAAGTTACTTTATTTATTCATGTTGGACTTATAAGATTGCCTCTACCAAGTTTCAAGCCTTGAATCAAATTTTTGCCCAGTCAATTGGACAGTTGACCTAGAAATCAATTGTATTAGGGAAAAGTCAACTGTGGCCAATTTACAGTCAAACCTCATAATTTTTTATCCACATCAACATTATAGACTCATATGAACCATTTGATCAAGTTTGGACCACAACTCCTCAAGAAATTTGATCAGATCATCAAAAGGGCAAAATGGCCATTTTTAGGGTTTTGACTGAGAAAGGGAAATTTTTTACTTTTAACTTAGCCAATGGCAAATTGGGTTCAAGATTGGATTCAAGGAATCAATGGCATCATCTTGACCTGATCACAAGGTTCAAAAGATCTCAAATGCATTGGATTGACAGATGAATTTTTCAATCAACTAATCAAAATATGACTGTACACTGAAAAGTCAAACTTTGACTTTTTGGTCAAAATCAAGTGCCAATGGTCATTTTTCATAAAAATAAGTCAAAACATGAAAATTGTTCATCAAGAAACCTAATTTTGCAAATTAGGGTTTAAGATTGAAAAATTTCATAACTTGGAACTTTTCTAAGTTATGAAATTTTCTTATTTTTTCCCAACTTTTCCCAACATTTTCACCATGATGCAATTGGATTCAAACAAAACTTCCAACATAAAAGTTGTAGTCCTCCACAAAATCTAAAACTTTGATTCACAAAGTTTTCCCAAAAGATGCTTGGATCTTAAGTTATGATTTTTGGAACAAGGGTCCATGAAACTTTTAACTTAGTGAAATTTTGCCCTAGTTTAGGCAGGATTTTGACCTATCTTCATGGCCATTTTTTACCTAGTTCCACTTGGAATATCAAAATGCATTTCAAAGATGATCTGTAGATCATGTTACAAGATTTTCAAAGTGTCCAAGAACTCTCCAAAATCATTTATGGTTAGGGAGAATCGAAGGTTTGAATTTGGCAAAAACTCACTTTGATCCATGGCATGTTTCATATTGACACAAGTTGCAATTTCCATCCAGCATTGTTTATACATGTTTACAGGTATCTAAACCCTTCCACACTCAAGAATTAAATGCAAACTCAAAGGATTGAAGATTTGTTCTGATCATTAGAGGTTTACACAAGGGATTAATAAAAAAATAGCAAAAAGGCAACATTGCCATTTTTGTCAAAACTTGCTTTATGTCAAATTGCATCCGTTGAGCCTTGAACCAAATCTTAGACAAAAAACAAAATCCACAAACTTGGGGCCAAGCTCACCAAATGTATGCAGGATTAGAGCTAGCCTGTACAGGCCTGTCTTGTATTACTTCTCACCTTTTGCTTCAAAACCAAGAAATGTGCAAAAGTCTACACAACTTGAGTATCTGTTATAACCAACTCTTGTAAGCATTTGAAACAAGTTTTGCACATTGCCTTGAGCCAAAAGCAGGAGCTATCCATTCCTCAAGCCTCCTAAAACACCAAAACACCTTCCTCTTGCAAAACAGGGCAGCTTCTGCACTTTGAGTTCCAAAACAAAAACCACTTGTGCGTTTTGCCCCAAACCACTTCCAACACACTCCATACAACCTATCTGAACTATCCCAACCATTGGCCATTGACTGTAACTCCATTTGCAAGCTTCACCATTTCTGATTTCAGCTTGTGTAGGTTGACTTCTACAGGCTTATTCAAGCAAGCTCAAAGCAAACAAAGCATTGGGGAAGGTCAGAGGAAGTTCGGGCAAGCTCACAAACATCTCAGGCCTCATTGAAAACTCCTGCATTGCCATACTTGTGTTCAACTGAAACAGGTATTTTCCAACTTCCTATCTCTCTATTTAGAAATCATTAGACTTAGGTTTGTGAATAAAAAATGTAGTACTCATAGCCCTTAAGCTGTACATATGCATAGATTTCATTTAAGTTAAGTGTGTTGAGAGAATTTGATTGATGAACTTCCTGAAAAAGTTAGGTTAGAAATTAGGGCCAGAGAAATTCTCTCTGGTCTTTGAGAGTTAGATTAAGTTTTTTATATGGTTAGAATCGTGGTTTAATGCTCTATAAATTTCATGTTTTGAGTTTTTGATTTCATGCAAAGAATAGAGAGAACAGAATTGGAGTTGCAGGGCACGCGTTTTTGTTCAAAGGTTGAAGATGAAGATCAGTTTGGGCTGGGCTTGGCCTTGGCTTGCTTTTGATACCCCCATTTCTGTTATTTGCACCCCCTGGCCCATTTCATAATTTTTTATACTTTTTCTATTTTATTTACATTTATGATTTTATTTTTTATTTTTTTTAAACATAAAAAATTACCAAAAATATTTTCATAAATTTTCACATTTTATTTTGTATTTTATTTTGTTTTTTTTAACATAAAAATAATTATTAAATAACATACTCTTTATTTTCTATAATAAAAACTTATAAATATTATAGAAATATTATATATTTTTAGTTTTTTATTATTTATACATATAAATAATATTTTCTCACATATTTTATTTCTTAATATCTTTGTATATATTTATATTTATTTTCTTGTACATAAATAAATAATATATTATATATTGTCTTAAAACAAAAAAAACTAGGGTTTCCACCCTTATTAAAAATAATATTTTTTCTAATATATATTTTTTTTTACACTTGTATATATTTTTATTTTTATTGTACATAAATAAATAATATTATAATATACATACATATTCTTAAATCAAAAAAATTAGGGTTTTTATCCTTAACAAAAATAACTTTTTATTTTTTATTTTTATTTTTTTTTATACATTAAATATTTTATTTTTACATACATCAAAATACAAAAAAACATTTTTGTATGTTTATAATATATTGTATATTTATTGAATTGTTCATTTAAATATTTGTCTATTTATTCATTTGTACAAAGAAATTTAATTTGGTTGTAATAGCTTAGGGTTTTAATTTCTTGCAAATAATCCCTTATTCAAAATTGTATCCCCCTCCCTATACCAATGTTGTAATAGTCGTAGATTTATTTTACGCATTTATAGCTTTCAAATATGCCATGATAGAGATTAGGGTTTGTATGCAATATCCAAAATAAAAACAAATAGTTAGACCTAATACAAGACATAAAAATGCATGAAAATGTCAACACAATACACACATACACCCCTAGGGTTTCATCCACTTGTTGCCTTTAAAATGGCCATGGTATGTGTGATCGGTGGAAATAGAACTGACTGTTTTGGAATGCTGGTTCGTGTTTGCGTTTCGCAAAATGTCGCAGTAAGCAAGAGTCGCCACCGTCTTTTATTTTCTCCAACAAGGAAAGGACAAAAGCACAGCAAAATTCCTTTTCGAGATGTTTCTCGGGTTCGGGAGGTAGATTATAGAAAGGGAAGGTTTTAACACCCTTTCTATCCGTGGTTATCCACGGGCTCTTAGGTACTTGCTCATTATGTTTTCAAAATGTTTCGCTTTTCTTGTGTTTGTGGGTTTTGAAAAAAGTTTGTTTGAAAACTTTGATTTAACTCTTGTGTCTGTCCTCAAGAGTGTATGAAGTATTGTTTAAAAACTTTTGTCAGAAAAGTGTAGGTGCGAAAAGTATTTTTGTTTTGAAAGAGCAAGTACCTGAGAACCTCTACTTACTCAAAAGAAATTAAGCTGTGTAAATGTCCTTTAGACAGTACTATCCCACTATTGAGAAGTAGGTAGCACCGTCGTTGGAGTTTCGGGTCAATTCGATTTTAGGGACATGTGGTCACTAAAGCAATGGTAGGACGCCTTAGCGGTAACCCTAATGTCCTAGATCATTTTTATCCGAGGCGACCGTTTCGAGGCAACTTTGATATTTAGATAGGAGGGCGACCTCTAAAACACCCTATACTCAATGACCACGTCGAGGCAACCAAGTGAGGCGTACCCTAGGAGTAGCATGTGCGAGTGTGTCAGGTTTCAGTTATGTTATCTTTGTACATGTTGTAATTTCAAGCTTCTCAAGTCATATTTAAAGCATGTGTTTTGATGAAGACAACTTGGATATCAACTTTCAAAGGATGTGCAAAAAGCTTATCAAGATCAAATAAAAGTCTTGAAGATTATTGAAGAATTATTGAAGAAATCATCAAATGTCAAAATGGTATAAATAATTCTTTAAATCTTGAATATAGATGTTCACAATATGCATTCATCAACATATACATATTCCATAACTTTAACATCAAGAAAAACTTTGTTTGAAATATCTTTCAAAATGTATTTTTGAAATTAAACCTTTAGGAACCGGTTCCTCCCTAACAGGGAACCGGGTTCCAGCATTTCTCAAAAAACATGTCCCTGGTTTTTGTACCAGGAACCGGGTTGTACCAATAGGGGAACCGGTTCCTGCGTGAAAAAATTGAATTTCAACTTATAACGTTCACTAAGAACCGAGTTCTGTCAGTGTCGGAACCGGTTCCTAGCGAACCAATGCAGCTTTTACTTTGTTTTTTGAACATTTTTCAAGTGGTATCTTTTCATGAATGCATTGCATCTTTTCATATGAATTGGCATGAATGAAGAGGTTCTTACAACTTTATAAAATGCAGAATTTCTTATTTTCAAATAACATTCAATACTTCAATTTTCAAATTAACCAATATATTTCTTCATTAACAAATTTCTCATTCACTCTCATTTGAATTTAAACTTTCATGTGTTCATAAATTTGTGAAACTTGCCATATACACTTTCATTATCATTACAAGTTTCATTCATACATTGTGAACATTTATATACATTGTTGAGAATTGTTTTTATCTTGAAGAAGAAGATCAATTGAAGATTGATAAAGCTCTCCATATACTTCAAAATTAATCATTGTATTACTTAAAGATTTTACCTTACTATCCAGGATTGTTGGAAGTAAGTGTTGTGATTTGAAGAGGATTGTTCTTCATTCACATTAGTGTTTGTTTGGTCTTAAAGGTGTTAAGAACCTTTGATCACCCTATAGGTTAGATAGTAAGCATAGGCTGTACAATCATTCTAACTATAGTGAAATCTCTTTCGTGTTGGAAAGGGGACTGGAGTACTCTCGGATTGTGAGGGGAACCAGGATATATCACCGTGTTCTTTACTTTTCCACATTTATCGCTTTCATCACCATAATCAGGAAAAGATAAAGATATAAACAAAACCTTCAAACACTTAACCAAAAATTACTACCAAGCATTCTCATAAAATCGAGTAAATTTTTATAAGACCTAATTCACCCCCCCCCCCCTCTTAGGCACTCTGAGACTTACAATTGGCATCAGAGATAGTTATAGGTAACTTGTTCCTAAAGATCCAGAATGGCTTCCACAAATCATCAACCAGTCTTCAGAGATGGTGGTAGTAACAACAAGCCTCCTCTAATCTGTGGTGAATATTTTGACTTCTGGAAAATATGCATGAAGGCGCATTTAGAAGCACAGGGAGAGGAAGTATGGGATGCTGTTGAAAATGGTCCATTTATCCCGATATCAGTTATCAATGGCATTGGTTCTGTAAAGCCCAAAACTGCATGGGACGATGATGATAAAAAGAAAGTTCTATATGACAAAAAAGCAATAAACCTTCTTCAAGGTGCACTCAGTATGGAGGAATTTTTCCGTGTCTTAAACTGCAAGACAACAAAATAAATATGGGATACCCTGGTTCAAACTCATGAAGGAACGGCTGAAGTGAAAAGATGAAGGCCAAATACCTTGAGTCAAGAATATGAACTATTTCGAATGCAGCCCGGAGAATCCATTCTTGACTTACAAAAGAGATTTGTGCATTTGACAAATCACTTAAATGCTCTTGGTAAAACTTTGACAAATGGTGAACTCAACTTGAAAATCCTTAGATCATTGACTAGGGAATGGCAACCAAAGGTAACGGCAATCTCGGAAAAGAAGAGTCTCTCCGCAATGACTTCTGCTACATTATTTGGCAAACTTCAAGAATATGAAACGGAACTCGGTAGACTTGAAAAACATGAAAATTTAGAGAAGAAATCCAAAGGCATTGCCTTGAAAGTTGATTCAAAGGAAAGTCAAGATAAAGATGCATCGGAGGAAGATGAAAACTTCTTGCTTCTTGTAAAAAGGTTAGGAAAATATTTTGGTCATAAAAAGAATCTTCATAATGCTAACTTTGTCAAGAGGAAGAAATTCTATAATCATAAAGATAAAGAAGCCTCCACATCAACACAAGATGTCACATGTTATGAATGTGGAAAGCAAGGTCACATAAAGCCGGATTGTCCAAAACTCTCAAAGAAAAATGGATTCAAAGGCAAAAAGGAGTTCAAGAACAAAGAGGCTTATGTTGCATGGGAAGATAATGAGATAAGTTCTTCATCCGATTCGGAAAGCGAGGAATGTGCAAATCTAGCATTAATGGCTTCACATCACTCCGACAATGAAGAAGAGGTTAGTAATGAATTTAATCTTTTTGATGATGATGTTCAAGATGCTATTGATGAACTCTTGAGAGAATGCAAAAGTTTATACAAAAAGGTGTCAAATCAAGAAAAAGAACTTCTAAGTTGTTTAGAAAAAATTGACACCATGACTAAAGATTTTGAACTTCAAAAACAGAATTTTATTAAAGAAAAAGAAAACTTTGTATGCTCCAAGTGTGAATCAAATGTCTTTCAAATTGTTCAATTGAAAAGAGTCATTGAACGATATGAAAAAGGACAAATAGGATTGGAAGGATTACTAAGCCAACAACGCTATCCTAATGATAAAAGGGGTCTTGGTTATGTGAATTCTAAGAAACCAAGTAACAATCCAACTGTTTTTGTAAAGGCTGGTAATAGTTCCAATCCCAAGAATGTAGAAAAGAAGCAAGTTGTTCATAATCATCAAAATAAAAAGCCTAATGTATCGAAAAAGAAAACATTTCCTAAGAAGAAATCTTATCCTTCTAGATACAGAAGTAACTTTGAACCTACTTGTTTTTATTGTGGTATTAAAGGCCATACACCTAATGCTTGCTATGTTAGAAACTTTAGTATAGCAAGTGGGAATTATGTGCGGGTGAAAAAGGGAACTAACTATGAAGGACCCAAGGCAACTTGGGTACCTAACAAAGAATAATTTGTTTGTGTAGGTATGCTTGAAATCCACATCAAATGTTTGGTATCTTAATAGTGGATGTTCAAAGCATATGACAGGAGATGTACACCAATTTTCATATCTAGTACATAAAGCCAAAGGGTATGTCACCTATGGAGACAACACCAAAGGAAAGATTCTTGGCGTTGGAATAGTTGGCACACCTCCATCCATTCAAATTAAGGATCTTCTCTATGTTGAAGGATTAAAGCACAATCTTCTTAGCATAAGTCAACTTTGCGATAGAGGGTTCAAGATCAAATTTAACAAAGATGAATGTCTCATTATGGATGAGGCAACCAATGAGGTAAAACTCAAAGGTATAAGAACTAACAATATTTTTATGATTACTTTAGATGATTTGTCTCTGAAGGTACAATGTCTTATGGTAAACAACAATGGCGCTTGGTTATGGCACAAGAGGATCGCTCACATTCACATGGAGCACTTGAACAAATTGGTTAAGCATGACTTAGTTATTGGTCTACCAAAGATGAAGTTCATCAAGGACAAATTATGTAATGCATGCCAAAAGGGCAAACAGACCAAAACAACGTTCAAATCTAAGAATGTGGTGTCTACTTCAAGACCACTACAATTGTTACACATGGATCTTTTTGGTCCATCAAGAACAAAAAGCTTCGGAGGTAATGTATACGCTTTAGTCATTATTGATGATTTTTCTAGATATTCTTGGACTTTTTTTCTTGTGCAGAAAAGTGATGCTTTCAAAGCCTTTAAGAAGTATGCTAAGCAAATCCAAAATGAAAAATCACTAAAGATTGTATCCATAAGAAGTGATCATGGTGGAGAATTCCAAAATGCTCAATTTGAAGAATTTTGTGAAGAACATGATATCTCTCATAATTTTTCAGCACCAAGAACTCCACAACAAAATGGAGTAGTTGAAAGAAAGAATAGGTTTCTAGTGGAACTTGCAAGAACAATGCTTAGTGATGCAAATCTTCCTAAATATTTTTGGGCGGATGCGGTTAGTACGGCATGTTATGTTGGAAATCGAGTTATCATTAGACCTATAATAAAGAAGACTCCATATGAACTCTTCAAAGGAAGAAAGCCAAATATTGCTCACTTCCACATTTTTGGATGCAAGTGCTTTGTTCTTAACAATGACAAGGATAATCTCGGTAAGTTTGACGAGAAATCCGACGAAGGTATATTTCTTGGTTATTCGCTTTCTAGTAAAGCATATAGAATTTATAATAAAAGAACTTTAACTATTGAAGAATCTATGCATGTATCTTTTGATGAAACTAACCCCTCTAAGGAGGAAGTAGTTGTTTGTGATGATGATGATCCTATAGATTTACCCCCGGAAGATCTTTCAATTGATCAAATTAAGAAATCACCGGAAAATCAAGAAAACATTGTACAACAAGATTCAAACACCAATGATCTACCAAAAGAATGGAGAACTCATAGAGACCATCCTATTGACAAAATTATTGGTGACATTAGCCAAGGAGTATCAACAAGATTGAATATAAAAGATGCTTGCTTAAACATGGCGTTTGTTTCTCAAGTTGAACCTACCAAAGTTGATGAAGCCTTAGGAGATGATCAATGGATTATTGCTATGCAAGAAGAATTAAATCAATTCGAGAGAAATCAAGTTTGGGAACTTGTTCCTAGACCAAGTGATAAACACATCATAGGTACCCGATGGGTGTTTAAGAACAAACTTGATGAGAATGGTCTAATTGTTCGAAACAAAGCAAGGTTGGTTGCTCAAGGTTACAATAAAGAGGAAGGAATCAACTTTGAAGAAACATTTGCTCCGGTTGCAAGGTTAGAAGCTATACGTCTTTTACTTGCTTATGCTTGTTCATTAAATTTTCAGCTTTTTCAAATGGACGTCAAAAGCGCATTCTTAAATGGATACATCAATGAAGAAGTCTATGTCAAACAACCCCCGGGATTTGAAGACTTCAAACATCCTTCACATGTCTTTAAGTTGAGAAAGGCTCTTTATGGTTTAAAGCAAGCACCAAGAGCATGGTGTGATAGACTTAGCAATTTTTTGTGTGAAAAAGGTTTCGAAAAGGGTAAAGTTGATAAAACCTTGTTCATTAAGAAAATCCAAAGTAACACTTTATTGGTTCAAGTCTATGTTGATGATATCATTTTTGGATCAACTAACAAAGAAATGTGTGAGGAATTCTCATTGATGATGCAAGGAGAATTCGAGATGTCAATGATGGGAAAGATGAACTACTTTCTTGGACTACAAATTAAGCAACTAGAAGATGGAATCTTCATCAATCAATCTAAGTATTGCAGAGAATTATTGAAAAAGTTTGACATGGACAATTGTAAGCCATGAACACTCCAATGGGCTCCGGTACATATGTTGATCAAGATGAATTTGGTACTCAAATTGATATTACAAAGTACAGAGGTATGATTGGTTCTTTATTATACTTGACGGCAAGCCGTCCTGACATCATGTTTAGTGTTTGTCTTTGCGCTCGCTTTCAAGCAAATCCAAAGGAATCACACCTCATGGCAGTTAAAAGGATCATGAAGTATCTTAAAGGAACAATCAATGTCGGGCTTTGGTATCCAAAAGGTAGTACTTGCACTTTAATTGGTTATTCTGACGCGGATTATGCAGGTTGTAAAACTGATCGTAAAAGCACAAGTGGTACTTGTCACATTATTGGAAATGCATTAGTATCATGGGCTTGTAAAAAGCAAGCATGTGTTGCTCTTAGCACGGCCGAAGCAGAATACATAGCAGCATGTAGTTGTTGTGCACAAATTCTTTGGCTCAAGCAACAACTCCGTGATTACGGACTTGATCTTGGATGCATTCCTCTTCGATGCGACAATACAAGTGCTATCAATATTACAAAGATTCCGGTCATGCATTCAAGAACCAAACATATAGATATTCGACATCATTTTCTCTGTGATCATGTACTTAAAGGAGATGTCGAAGTCACTTTTGTGGATACTCATAACCAACTCGCATATATCTTCACTAAACCGCTTGCTCGAGAACCTTTCTTCAAAATCCGAAGAGAACTTGGTATTTTGGATGAAGGTATATATCTAATGTTTCTCTTAAGATACACGTCTTAATTTTTATATGTATCTATTTCACTCTTTTTCCCCATCCTTTTTTATGTTAACAAAGGGGGAGAAGAGTATGCATGTATGTTGTTTTGTTTCAAGAAATTGCAGACCCAAATAAATATCAAACTCTCTCCAAAATTCAAAGAATCATGGACTTAGGGGGAGCATACAATTTAGGGGGAGCCTTGCATTTGCTCAACATGTTTGCTACACAAAACAACATGAACATTTCAAGAAATCGTTTTCAAGACTTGGTTGTCATCATCAAAAAGGGGGAGAATGTAATTGCAAGCTTCTCAAGTCATATTTAAAGCATGTGTTTTGATGAAGACAACTTGGACATCAACTTTCAAAGGATGTGCAAAAAGCTTATCAACATCAAATAAAAGTCTTGAAGATTATTGAAGAATTATTGAAGAAATCATCAAATGTCAAAATGGTATAAATAATTCTTTAAATCTTGAATATAGATGTTCACAATATGCATTCATCAACATATACATATTCCATAACTTTAACATCAAGAAAAACTTTGTTTGAAATATCTTTCAAAATGTATTTTTGAAATTAAACCTTTAGGAACCGGTTCCTCCCTAACAGGGAACCGGGTTCCAGCATTTCTCAAAAAACATGTCCCTGGTTTTTGTACCAGGAACCGGGTTGTACCAATAGGGGAACCGGTTCCTGCGTGAAAAAATTGAATTTCAACTTATAACGTTCACTAAGAACCGAGTTCTGTCAGTGTCGGAACCGGTTCCTAGCGAACCAATGCAGCTTTTACTTTGTTTTTTGAACATTTTTCAAGTGGTATCTTTTCATGAATGCATTGCATCTTTTCATATGAATTGGCATGAATGAAGAGGTTCTTACAACTTTATAAAATGCAGAATTTCTTATTTTCAAATAACATTCAATACTTCAATTTTCAAATTAACCAATATATTTCTTCATTAACAAATTTCTCATTCACTCTCATTTGAATTTAAACTTTCATGTGTTCATAAATTTGTGAAACTTGCCATATACACTTTCATTATCATTACAAGTTTCATTCATACATTGTGAACATTTATATACATTGTTGAGAATTGTTTTTATCTTGAAGAAGAAGATCAATTGAAGATTGATAAAGCTCTCCATATACTTCAAAATTAATCATTGTATTACTTAAAGATTTTACCTTACTATCCAGGATTGTTGGAAGTAAGTGTTGTGATTTGAAGAGGATTGTTCTTCATTCACATTAGTGTTTGTTTGGTCTTAAAGGTGTTAAGAACCTTTGATCACCCTATAGGTTAGATAGTAAGCATAGGCTGTACAATCATTCTAACTATAGTGAAATCTCTTTCGTGTTGGAAAGGGGACTGGAGTACTCTCGGATTGTGAGGGGAACCAGGATATATCACCGTGTTCTTTACTTTTCCACATTTATCGCTTTCATCACCATAATCAGGAAAAGATAAAGATATAAACAAAACCTTCAAACACTTAACCAAAAATTACTACCAAGCATTCTCATAAAATCGAGTAAATTTTTATAAGACCTAATTCACCCCCCCCCCCCCCCCCTCTTAGGCACTCTGAGACTTACAATTGGCATCAGAGATAGTTATAGGTAACTTGTTCCTAAAGATCCAGAATGGCTTCCACAAATCATCAACCAGTCTTCAGAGATGGTGGTAGTAACAACAAGCCTCCTCTAATCTGTGGTGAATATTTTGACTTCTGGAAAATATGCATGAAGGCGCATTTAGAAGCACAGGGAGAGGAAGTATGGGATGCTGTTGAAAATGGTCCATTTATCCCGATATCAGTTATCAATGGCATTGGTTCTGTAAAGCCCAAAACTGCATGGGACGATGATGATAAAAAGAAAGTTCTATATGACAAAAAAGCAATAAACCTTCTTCAAGGTGCACTCAGTATGGACGAATTTTTCCGTGTCTCAAACTACAAGACAGCAAAAGAAATATGGGATACCCTGGTTCAAACTCATGAAGGAACGGCTGAAGTGAAAAGATCAAGGCTAAATACCTTGAGTCAAGAATATGAACTATTTCGAATGCAGCCCGGAGAATCCATTCTTGACTTACAAAAGAGATTTGTGCATTTGACAAATCACTTAAATGCTCTTGGTAAAACTTTGACAAATGATGAACTCAACTTGAAAATCCTTATATCATTGACTAGGGACTGGCAACCAAAGGTAACGACAATCTAGGAAAAGAAGAGTCTCTCCGCAATGACTTCTGCTACATTATTTGGCAAACTTCAAGAATATGAAACGGAACTCGGTAGACTTGAAAAACATGAAAATTTAGAAAAGAAATCCAAAGGCATTGCCTTGAAAGTTGATTCAAAGGAAAGTCAAGATAAAGATGCATCGGAGGAAGATGAAAACTTCTTGCTTCTTGTAAAAAGGTTAGGAAAATATTTTGGTCATAAAAATAATCTTCATAATGCTAACTTTGTCAAGAGGAAGAAATTCTATAATCATAAAGATAAAGAAGCCTCCACATCAACACAAGATGTCACATGTTATGAATGTGGAAAGCAAGGTCATGTAAAGCCGGATTGTCCAAAACTCTCCAAGAAAAATGGATTCAAAGGCAAAAAGGAGTTCAAGAACAAAAAGGCTTATGTTGCATGGGAAGATAATGAGATAAGTTCTTCATCCGATTCGGAAAGCGAGGAATGTGCAAATCTAGCATTAATGGCTTCACATCACTCCGACAATGAAGAAGAGGTTAGTAATGAATTTAATCTTTTTGATGATGATGTTCAAGATGCTATTGATGAACTCTTGAGAGAATGCAAAAGTTTATACAAAAAGGTGTCAAATCAAGAAAAAGAACTTCTAAGTTGTTTAGAAAAAATTGACACCATGACTAAAGATTTTGAACTTCAAAAACAGAATTTTATTAAAGAAAAAGAAAACTTTGCATGCTCCAAGTGTGAATCAAATGTCTTTCAAATTGTTCAATTGAAAAGAGTCATTGAACGATATGAAAAAGGACAAATAGGATTGGAAGGATTACTAAGCCAACAACGCTATCCTAATGATAAAAGGGGTCTTGGTTATGTGAATTCTAAGAAACCAAGTAACAATCCCACTGTTTTTGTAAAGGCTAGTAATAGTTCCAATCCCAAGAAAGTAGAAAAGAAGCAAGTTGTTCATAATCATCAAAAGAAAAAGCCTAATGTATCGAAAAAGAAAACATTTCCTAAGAAGAAATCTTATCCTTCTAGATATAGAAGTAACTTTGAACCTACTTGTTTTTATTGTGGTATTAAAGGCCATACACCTAATGCTTGCTATGTTAGAAACTTTAGTATAGCAAGTGGGCATTATGTGTGGGTGAAAAAGGGAACTAACTATGAAGGACCCAAGGCAACTTGGGTACCTAACAAAGAATAATTTGTTTGTGTAGGTATGCTTGAAATCCACATCAAATGTTTGGTATCTTGATAGTGGATGTTCAAAGCATATGACATGAGATGTACACCAATTTTCATATCTAGTACATAAAGCCAAAGGGTATGTCACCTATGGAGACAACACCAAAGGAAAGATTCTTGGCGTTGGAATAGTTGGCACACCTCCATCCATTCAAATTGAGGATGTTCTCTATGTTGAAGGATTAAAGCACAATCTTCTTAGCATAAGTCAACTTTGCGATAGAGGGTTCAAGATCAAATTCAACAAAGATGAATGTCTCATTATAGATGAGGCAACCAATGAGGTAAAACTCAAAGGTATAAGAACTAACAATATTTTTATGATTACTTTAGATGATTTGTCTCTGAAGGTACAATGTCTTATGGTAAACAACAATGACGCTTGGTTATGGCACAAGAGGATCGCTCACATTCACATGGAGCACTTGAACAAATTGGTTAAGCATGACTTAGTTATTGGTCTACCAAAGATGAAGTTCATCAAGGACAAATTATGTAATGCATGCCAAAAGGGAAAACATACCAAAACAATGTTCAAATCTAAGAATGTGGTGTCTACTTCAAGACCACTACAATTTTTACACATGGATCTTTTTGGTCCATCAAGAACAAAAAGCTTCGGAGGTAATGTATACGCTTTAGTCATTATTGATGATTTTTCTAGATATTCTTGGACTTTGTTTCTTGTGCAGAAAAGTGATGCTTTCAAAGCCTTTAAGAAGTATGCTAAGCAAATCCAAAATGAAAAATCACTAAAGATTGTATCAATAAGAAGTGATCATGGTGGAGAATTCCAAAATGCTCAATTTGAAGAATTTTGTGAAGAACATGATATCTCTCATAATTTTTCAGCACCAAGAACTCCACAACAAAATGGAGTAGTTGAAAGAAAGAATAGGTTTCTAGTGGAACTTGCAAGAACAATGCTTAGTGATGCAAATCTTCCTAAATATTTTTGGGCGGATGCGGTTAGTACGGCATGTTATGTTGGAAATCGAGTTATCATTAGACCTATAATAAAGAAGACTCCATATGAACTCTTCAAAGGAAGAAAGCCAAATATTGCTCACTTCCACATTTTTGGATGCAAGTGCTTTGTTCTTAACAATGACAAGGATAATCTCGGTAAGTTTGACGAGAAATCCGACGAAGGTATATTTCTTGGTTATTCGCTTTCTAGTAAAGCATATAGAATTTATAATAAAAGAACTTTAACTATTGAAGAATCTATGCATGTATCTTTTGATGAAACTAACCCCTCTAAGGAGGAAGTAGTTGTTTGTGATGATGATGATCCTATAGATTTACCCCCGGAAGATCTTTCAATTGATCAAATTAAGAAATCACCGGAAAATCAAGAAAACATTGTACAACAAGATTCAAACACCAATGATCTACCAAAAGAATGGAGAACTCATAGAGACCATCCTATTGACAAAATTATTGGTGACATTAGCCAAGGAGTATCAACAAGATTGAATATAAAAGATGCTTGCTTAAACATGGCGTTTGTTTCTCAAGTTGAACCTACCAAAGTTGATGAAGCCTTAGGAGATGATCAATGGATTATTGCTATGCAAGAAGAATTAAATCAATTCGAGAGAAATCAAGTTTGGGAACTTGTTCCTAGACCAAGTGATAAACACATCATAGGTACCCGATGGGTGTTTAAGAACAAACTTGATGAGAATGGTCTAATTGTTCGAAACAAAGCAAGGTTGGTTGCTCAAGGTTACAATAAAGAGGAAGGAATCGACTTTGAAGAAACATTTGCTCCGGTTGCAAGGTTAGAAGCTATACGTCTTTTACTTGCTTATGCTTGTTCATTAAATTTTCAGCTTTTTCAAATGGACGTCAAAAGCGAATTCTTAAATGGATACATCAATGAAGAAGTCTATGTCAAACAACCCCCGGGATTTGAAGACTTCAAACATCCTTCACATGTCTTTAAGTTGAGAAAGGCTCTTTATGGTTTAAAGCAAGCACCAAGAGCATGGTGTGATAGACTTAGCAATTTTTTGTGTGAAAAAGGTTTCGAAAAGGGTAAAGTTGATAAAACCTTGTTCATTAAGAAAATCCAAAGTAACACTTTATTGGTTCAAGTCTATGTTGATGATATCATTTTTGGATCAACTAACAAAGAAATGTGTGAGGAATTCTCATTGATGATGCAAGGAGAATTCGAGATGTCAATGATGGGAAAGATGAACTACTTTCTTGGACTACAAATTAAGCAACTAGAAGATGGAATCTTCATCAATCAATCTAAGTATTGCAGAGAATTTTTGAAAAAGTTTGACATGGACAATTGTAAAGCCATGAACACTCCAATGGTCGCGGTAAGCAAGAGTCGCCACCGTCTTTTATTTTCTCCAACAAGGAAAGGACAAAAGCACAGCAAAATTCCTTTTCGAGATGTTTCTCGGGTTTGGGAGGTAGATTATAGAAAGGGAAGGTGTTAGCACCCTTTCTATCCATGGTTATCCACGGGCTCTTAGGTACTTGCTCACTATGTTTTCAAAATGTTTCGCGTTACTTGTGTTTGTGGGTTTTGAAAAAAGTTTGTTTGAAAACTTCGATTTAACTCTTGTGTCTGTCCTCAAGAGTGTATGAAGTGTTGTTTGAAAACTTTTGTCAAAAAAGTGTAGGTGCGAAAAGTATTTTTGTTTTGAAAGAGCAAGTACCTGAGAACCTCTACCTACTCAAAAGAAATTAAGTTGTGTAAATGTCCTTTAGACAGTACTATCCCACTATTGAGAAGTAGGTAGCACCGTCGTTGGAGTTTAGGGTCAATTCGATTATAGGGACATGTGGTCACTAAAGCAATGGTAGGACGCCTTAGCGGTAACCCTAATGGCCTAGATCATTTTTATCCGAGGCGACCGTTTCGAGGCAACTTCGATCTTTAGACAGGAGGGCGACCTCTAAAACACCCTATACTCAATGACCACGTCGAGGCAACCAAGTGAGGCGTACCCTAGGAGTGGCATGTGCGAGTGTGTCAAGTTTCAGTTATGTTATCTTTGTACATGTTATGGTGAGCTACGATTGATTTTAATTTCAGAGAGATCTTGTCATGCATAGCCTAATTAACACACATCTAGCAGTTAATAGTTTGCGGAAAATAAAGCTAAACTATTACAAGGCGTCGGGTATTTACATCGCCAAAAACAAACCCTTGAAAAGTAAATTGCGGGAAATTAAATGAAAGCGATAAAAAAGGCCCTAATTAAAACTATTACATCCTCGGAGCAAATACAATTATATGATCAAAACATGAATAAAATAATATGCGCGAGGAAAAATTAAATCGGAGAGTTTTTAGGGTTTTGACCCTTTTTTGAGAAAGAAAGAGATTTTTTGTCATTTTCCATTTAATTAAATTAAACCTAGACTAATTAATTAATTAAATAAAAGAAATATATTTTTTGAGTTTTTAGGTTTTTTTAAGAAAAAAAATAAATAAAAGATGATTAAAATTGTCAAGAACCTTAATTCTAATTTATTTTTATTTATTGCAAAAAATATTATTATTATTATGCCTAATTAAAAACTAAATTAATTATGTTAGTATTTATTTATAAAATAACTAATTAAATTTAATAAATAAAAATATTATATTTTTATGTTTTCTGAATTTATTAAAAAAATGTTAATTGTTTTTAGTTAGTAGTTAATTTAAAAATTAGATTAACACAAATTAAATAAAAAAATAAAAAGAGAAAAGGAAATAAACCCAGGGGGTGCTGGCCCAAATTAGGAGGTGTTTCTGGAATTCTCAAGGCCCAATTGCTGCAAGCCTTTTTGACTTTTGTGATCATCTACGCGCCTGTTGACTAAAGCGTATGGTGATCTCCCACTCATGTCCACTGGATCTATGCCTGAAGCCACATGGCGCGCTGGGATTTGAAGCATATGGTGGACCTCTCTTGTGAAACCTGCATGTGAATATATGAAACAAAATAGAATAAATGTTTTGGGGGACCTGGGATTTGAACCCAGGTCCCAATGTTCACATGCCAACGCCTTAGCCACTCAACCAGCCTGTTTAATTCGTTAGTGGAATAAGGGGTGATTATTATATGTGAAAACAAGTCAATATGCTGTAAAATAAAACAAAACGCGCGCTTTTTCAAATTGGCCAACCATGTGATAACACATCATCGTCTTCTTCGTTTTTCTATATAATTAACATCAGATAGCGGGGGGTTTTAACCTCCACTATCTATCTGCACGAAAAATAGCGATTAGAACCACAGTGATCATAAATATTTCGCGAGGGGTGAGTCTTGTTCGTCTTGGTCTCACGATTTCAGTCATATATCTCACTAGTCCCAATTTTTCTTGGTTTAGAAAGCCCTAATTTAAAGCTCAAGAACCCTAGAAATTTGATCATGGTATCTTTTGATTCAGGGCATTATAGTTCAATTAAATTATGCCATTAGCTTCATATGGTTCCTAGCAATGCAAAACAATCAAAGAAACATGTTAAATGCGCATGAATTAAGATATATAATTCTGAATAGAAATTGCAAACCGTAGTTCTTTATATGACGATTCTTTGAGATTTAATGCCTGAGTTTGATTGTAAAACGTTCCTGGGACCTCCTGCAATATGTTTGAATGAATAGCACGCCTTGAATTGGCCTAGATTGCAAGAATAGGTTTTCAATTTTCTTGAAATTTCTTGAATTGGCTATGGTTGTTTCTGCAGCTTTCAATTGTCCACTAGGTCAGGGTTTGCTTGCTTGCATATAAGGGAAACAAATTAGGTCAAAAAGCTGAGCCAATATCCATTGCATTGATGTTTAAATCTTTGATTGATAATCAAATCTTCTTGATTTTTCATGATTGAACAATGTTTCCAATTTTGGATTTTTTTGTATCTTTGACTTGTGCACGAATTTTCCAGCATGTTCTGATCAGATTTGCTTCACAAAAAGATTTAAAAATCAAATCTTCTATTTTTTCATAATTTAAATTGATTAAATGAATTAATATTAATTAAAAATCCAATTAATCAATAAAAATAAGAAAATAAATCCAATTAATCTTGATGGGTCGTGCATAGGTCATGGATGAAGTTTCAAGAATAAATTTGAGGCCCATTAGCAAAAAGAAGGTGTTTTGAGCAAAGTTGACTTTTGCAAATTCATGAAAATTTCCCAACTTCTCCAATGCACAACTTGCTCAATTTTGATCATATGACCATGTTCTTGGACATTTTGGAAAGCTCTTGAAGTCCTCTAACCAATGCCTTTGGTCCCATGTCATTTGGATTTACCAATCTCAAGTTATGGCCTTTGACTCAAAGTGCACTTTTGTTGACTTTTGAAATTGACCTATAATGTAAAAATTGGTAACTTTTTGTGAGAGAATTTCTTGAACTTGGAGTGTGAATATGGATTGTAGGAGATTGCATCCTCTTCAAAATTAGCTTTGGATGGAATTTTTCTGACAAACCGTGAAAAAGTTATGCCCTGGTCAAGATACAGTTGACTTTTCTACTGTCCAAAAATAGTAATTTTTTGCACCTTGATGATTTTTGAGCTATTCTTGTGGAATCATGATCAAGACTTGATCAAATGATGATTGTGAACTCAAAAATGAGATGTTGACCAAAAATTCTGACTTTTGACTGCAAAATGACCATTTTTCCCCTACAGTTGACTGTAGATCAAATGAAGCTTTTGACTGTGCAAACTGGCACTGTGAGTCTTGAGACTTGGCATGTAGGTGCTTAAGAATGTATATAGGCCTATGAGACTTGATTGGACCATTGAAAACCTAAAATTCCTTGAAAGAACCAAAACCCTAATTTCAGCTGTCTTAGGAGATGGTTTGACTGTCTACCTCTAAAGCTAATTTGAGGATCATTCTTGACAAATCTTGAGGAATATGGGAGGGCAAATTTTGGGGTACAACAGTATGCATGTTGAGTATCTTGGAAAAACAAAAACAAAACAAAAAGATCATAGTCCCTCGATGACGCTATTTTGGTTTCCTATACAAAATGATCTAGTCCCTCAAAAATTTGCTAAGATACTTGGCACAATTGCTATCATGGTCTATATGATGACCCGCACCTGTCCCGTTTAACATCCAAATACAAGGTTGTTTACCAAATACAATGGTAAAACAACACTATCAAAAGGGTTATAAATGTAGAGGAAAGACTCTTGAGTAGATAGGGTAGACAACTCTTAGTTACTTGATCAAAACTTCTAAAAACATCCTTGCTATTTTCAAACACACCTCACAACACAATTTCAAAACTTTTCCCAAAACAAACTTTCAAACTTTCAAACATTGAAACATCTTTTCAAAAGACAATACATCTTTGTATACATTCAAATAAGAATCATTACAAAGGTTGCCACAACGATGACCTCTTTTCAAAACATTTTCAAAACCACACACAAAGCACCATTTCAAACAATTGAAAAGCAAAAGCAAGTGATCTAAACAAGTAACTAAGAGCCCATGGAAAACCATGGATGAAAAGGGTGCTTGCACCTTCCCTTTTCATAATCTACCCCCTGAACCCAAGAAAACATCTCAAAGGTCTTTCCTGTGCTTTTTGACCTTTCCTTTGGATAAAATAAAAAGTCGATGGCGACTCTTGCTAAACCAAAACATTTGCGAACACAAACACAAAACCTCAAGTCAGTTCTCCCACTATATCACAATGATGTTCTTTATGTTTCTGTTGTAAGTGACTTGGTTACTCCATTGACAACTATTAAGAAGAATTTGTTGCAAGCCGGTTTATTTCTGGGTTTTATTGAGAGATATTATTGGTGCACGGCTCAACCCAATAGCTGCCAACTATTAAAAGAATGTATTCAACGTCTGATGGAAAACCACATGATTCTAGTTGAGAAAACTCCCTCGGTGAGGAATTTGTTTCAAGACTTGAAGCTGAAAGAGGTATCTGTAATTTTCGACACTCCTATCAGTATCAATTCCAAGGGTCGTGTAAATATTATTACCAAACCCAGAGTTGCTCCTCTGATAATCACTGCACCCGGACATATTCCATATTCCTCGGACAAAGTTGTCCCTTGGAACTATAGAGCCGACATCTACTACCATGGCATCAAGAAAGAGCCATTGACTGTTGAGAATGAAAGTACTGAAGTTATTGATCCCAACATTAACAATATTGTCGGGACCAGTAAACTTACTAGAAGTGGAAGGGTTTTCTCTCCAGAAATCTCTCCGAAGACTATCACCACACCATCTTGTGTTACCACCACTGAGTCAATTATTGAGGCTCGGGGCAAAAAAAAATGATGGAGCCTTCCCAGACGAAGGCACCTAAATAATTTACCATTGAAGATACCTCCAGGCAAGAGTTGGAGGAGGTATTAAAAATCATCCGAAAAAGTAATTACAAGATTGTTGAACAGCTGGGACAGACTCCCTCTCATATCTCTATGTTATCCCTATTGTTGTGTTCAGAAGCCCATGCTCAGGCTTTAGTGAAGTTCTTAAAATCTGCGTATGTACCACGCGAAATCTCTGCTGATCAATTTGAAAATTATGTTGCTAGCCTGACTACTGATAATGGGCTAGGCTTTTCTGACGCTGATTTGACTCCTGAAGGAAAGAATCATAACAATGCCCTATATGTCTCTATTGAATACAAGGGTGCCACCTTAGCTCATGTGTTGATTGATAAGGGTTCCTCATTGAATGTTTTACCGAAGGGTGCTCTAGACAGGCTCGACTGTGAAGGGGTTGTGCTAAAACCCAGTGATATTATGGTTAGAGCCTTTGATGGATCAAAAAGGATGGTGCATGAAAAGGTGGATATTCCTATCAAAGTAGGTACTCAGGTCTTCTACTATACCTTCTATGTGATGGACATTCATCCAATCTATTCTTGTTTACTTGGACGCCCCTGGATTCATGGGGCATGCGTTGTTAGCTCTACATTGCACCAAAAGTTGAAATATCCCGTGAAAGGAAAGATTGTTACAATTTGTGGTGAAGAATAGTATATGGTGAGTCACTTGAACTCATTCAAATATGTTGAAAGGGACGGCGAATTCATCAAGACTCCCTTCCAGAATTTTGAGGTCATCCCTCGGATAACTACTGTTGTTGAAGACTTTTGTGCTATCCCTAAAGTTACAAGGGTTCCGCCCAGAATGACTTCTTTGAAAGACTCTATAGTTATGGTAGAAGAAGGTGGTTGCACTAATTGGGGTCAGCTTCCTAAAATTCCATACAAGTCTGAAAAATTTTGGTTTGGGTTTCACTGTAGAGGCTCAGACGGATTTTCGTTATACTCGTGCTGGAAGACCGCTATTCTACGTCAGCAACAATGCAGTCAACACGGTAGAAGATGCTGTAATGAATACGACTTATACAACTGGATTTCTCCCACCACCGGCAACGGGCTCAGCAACTGGAAGACTGAAGATGTTATACCAATCTCCTTTAGTCAAGAGTAAATGCCATTTTCTGTTTCTTTTTGTTTTCAAATTTTTGGTTATGTAATTTTAAAACTATAACTTTAAGCCTTGTGTCTTACCCGGGGCACAACAGTTCATTTGTTAGGGTTATCATTTCATTAACATATTTTGATTCAATAAATCATTAGATATTTTTCATTCAAATTTTGTGTTCTTTTCCTTTCTTTTATCTTATTACACTTTCAAAATAGCTATGTGTTCTTACACACACCCACATGACAAATTGAATATCCACGTCCACTCTGGATCCCGTTGATAACAATTATGTTATTGCCTCTTATGACTTTGAAAGTCCAATTTACCGAGTCGAGGACGAAGGTGAGGAAGATTGTGAAGTACCTGGAGAACTTGCCAGACTATTAATGCAAGAGGAAAAGGCTATACAACCGCATGAACATCCAGTTGAGGTTGTAAATTTGGGTACTGCAAAAGACAGGAAAGAAGTCAAAATAGGGGCCAACCTAGAGGATAGCGTCAAGAACATGTTAATTTAGATGTTGCATGATTACATTGAGATATTTTCTTGGTCGTACGAAGACATGCCAAGGCTCGATACTGATATTGTGGTTCACCGTCTACCAAGGAAAGAAGGTTATTCTCCAATAAAGCAGAAGATTCTTCGGATGCATCCCGAGATGTCCGAAAAGATCAAGGCTAAGGTTATGAAGAAATTTAACGCATGTTTCTTAGCTGTTACATCCTATCCTCAGTGGGTTGCAAATGTGGTGCCAGTACGTAAGAAATATGGTAAAGTGAGTATGCGTGTGGACTATAAGGATCTGAACAGAGAAAGTCCCAAAGATGACTTTCCACTTGAACATATTGATGTTCTGGTTGACAACACCGCTCAGCACAAAGTACTCACCTTCATGGATGGTTTCTCAGGTTATAATCTGATCAAGATGGCACCAAAAGACATGGAGAAAACTACCTTCGTCACACAGTGAGGCACTTTCTGTTACAAGGTTATGCCTTTAGGTTTGAAGAACTCCGATGCAACATATCAACGTGTTATGGTATCTTTGTTCCATGACACGATCCATCACGATATAGAGGTCGACGTCGATGATATGATAGCCAGGTCTTAGACTGAAGAAGAACATCTTGACCATCTACACAAGCTATTTGAGAGACTAAAGAAGTACAAGCTAAGGTTAAATCCGAACAAGTGCACCTTTGGGGTGAGATCCGGTAAGCTCTTGGGTTTCGTTTTCAGTGGTAAAGGTATTGAAGTTGATCCTGCTAAGGTTAAAGATATTCAAGAAATGCCAGCTCCCCGTAACAAGAAGGAAGTCAGAGGTTTCCTGGGACGACTGAATTACATTGCCAGATTTATTTCCCATTTGACTGCCACTTTCAAGCCAATCTTCAAGTTATTGAAGAAAGATCAAGTAGTGAAGTGGAACGATGATTTCAGATAGCCTTCGACAAATCAAGGAGTACCTCCAGGAATCTCCAATTCTGATGCCACCGGTTAAAGGAAAACCTCTGCTCATGTACCTAACAATGTTAGAGAACTAAATGGGGTGTGTACTGGGCCAATATGATGAGTATGGTCGAAAAGAGCATGCAATATACTACCTTAGCAAAAAGTTTACCGACTGCAAAACAAGATACTCACTGCTCGAGAAAACTTTGTGTGCTTTGGCATGGGTTGCTCACCGACTAAGACAATATATGTTGACCCATACCACTTTGTTGATCTCTAAAATATATCCTATACGGCTCTCTCCGGAAGAATAGTCAGATGGAAAATGGTGTTAACAGAATACGACATTCACTACACCACTCAGAAGTAAATCAAAGGAAGTGTACTTGCAGATCATTTAACTCATGAAGTTGTGGATGATTATCAATCTATAAATTTTGAGTTCCCAAATGAGAATATCATGCTAGTTACAGATTATGAAGAACCTGGACGGTATGAAGGACCGAAGCGGGGATCCCGATGGACTATGGTTTTTGATGAAGCTTCCAATTCACTTGGCAATGGGATTGGTGGTATGATTATCTCTCTCGATGGTTTCAATACACCGCTCACCTCCATAATTTACTTTGACTGTACCGACCATATGGCCGAATACGAAGCGTGCATCATGGGCATCAAAGTTGTTATTGATATGAGAATCAATTTCTTGAATGTATATAGGGACTCAGCCCTATTAATTAGTCAGATTAACGGAGAATGGGATACGAAACATCTGAATCTCATTCCTTATCGAGAGCATATATTGGCACTAATTTGGTACTTCGAGGGAATCACTTTTGAACATATTCCGCGAGAAGAGAATTAGTTGGAAAACGCATTGGCTACCATGTCATCTATGTTCAAAGTCATATGGGACAACAAAGCTCTTCAAATTACCATTAAGAGACTAGACAAACCAGCACACTACTATAAAGTTGACACTGATGGAGTAGAGGAAAAGCCTTGGTTCCACGAAGTGAAAAGATACTTTGAGGCTCAAGAGTATCCCGATAGGTCATCTATTAACGATAATAAATTCCTACGAAGGTTCCCTGTCAACTTCTTTCTGAGCAATAGAATTTTGTACAAGCACAATCATGACTCAACTCTGCTTCGTTGTATAGACAAGAAGGAAGCTGAGAATATTATGGAGGATATGCATGAAGAAATCTTTGGTACTCACTCCAATGGGCATACAATGGATAAGAAGATTATGAGAGTAGGTTATTACTGGTCGACCATGGAAACTGATTGCTATCATCAATCCAGGACCTGTCACAAATGCCAGATTTATGCTGACAAAGTACATGTGCCTCTGGTCCCTCTGAATGTCTTGACTTCTCCTTGGCCGTTTGCAATGTGGGATATTGACATGATTGGAGAGACCAAGCCTACAGTTTCTAATGGGCATCATTTCATCCTGGTCTCTATTAATTACCTCACCAAGTGGGTTGAAGCAGCCTCATTTGCCTCTGTCACCAAGAATGTTGTGGCCCGGTCCATTAAGCATAACCTTATCTGTCGATATGGCATCCCTAAAAGGATTATCACGGACAATGGTACCAATCTCAAAAACACTATAATCATGGAACTCAGCTCGCAGTTCAAGATTAAACACCATAATTCTTCTCTGTATTGATTGAAGATGAATAGTACAGTGGAAGCCACCAATAAGAACATCAAGAAGATCATATAGAAGATGACAATGACATACAAAGATTGGATGAGATGTTACCATTTTCTCTTCATGGCTATCGCACTTCAATACGGACGTCAACTGGGGCAACTCCATTCTCTTTAGTCTACAGTATGGAAGTTGTCCTACCTGTCGAAGTCCAGATTCCATCTCTCAGGATTATGAAAGACATAGATTTAGACGAAGACGAGTGGATTCAGACTAGGCTGGATCACATAATCTTGATTGATGAGAAGAGGCTTTTGGTTTTTTGTCATGGTCAGATGTATCATAAGCGTATAATCAAAGCTTACAACAAGAAAGTCAAGCATCGGGTATATCAGGTTGGTGACTTAGTAATAAAGCGCATCATCCTATCGCAAGGTGATCCCAGGGGAAAATGGACTCCTACATACAAAGGGCCATTTAAAATCAAGAACATATTTTCTTGCGGTGCTATCATACTTACCACCAAGGATAGATAATATTTTCCGCATCCTGTGAATGCGAACATAGTTAAAAAATACTACGCATAAAAAAGACCCGCTAGGTTGACTGGCCTAGGAAAAAATAAGGGCATCCCGGTGAACAAAAAGGGTTCGGGCAAAAATTAGGGATATACGTGAACATATGTACACCCTACAAGTCGAAAACTCGAAAAGGCGGTTTGGGCAAGAAAGGGTATCCCGGTGGACTGAAAACCCGAAAGGGCGGTCCAGGAAAAAGTTATGGATTAAAGTGTGACTATGTCTCGTGGGATCATCTATTTACTACAAGCTTTGTTATCAACGTCAAGTTCAAATGGTACAGATCAATTCAGTTAACTTCTTCCGATAGAAAGGAATGATATGCTTGAAGACATAGGGGCAATAGCAGAGTTGAAACTCGATGGGATCGTTTCCACATAGTTGTTTTCTCTGTTATACTTTGTACTCTTTTCATTTTATGATGATTTCCTCTTACTAGGATCTCTCTATCTTTTTACAAAACCTCCTGTTTATAGGAAAAATTTCAATACAAATATAATTTAAATTTTAAATTTGTTTTACTTTCTCTGTTTTGTTCGCAAAAAAAATGTCCAATGACTAAATTGAATGAACATATGCATATGAATACAATTACTGTTAACAAATATGTGCACAAAAACAGGAATAAGCATTTACTAAAGACTCTAGAAGTTGGGATAGCGTTCAAGTCATCCACAATTCCCCACAGAGGAATCCCCGTAGAGTTAGTCTTCACAAGCTCATCCCCAATATAGATATATTCCTCAGCAAGTCTAATATGCCTTCAGACAGAGATTGGGGCATCTTCCGGAAGTTCACATAATCGTCTCCCCCAGTAGGTCCCCTAGTGTATAAGGAATTTTGATCATTTCCCCAACAGATAGTGGAAACTTCCTCCGCACAGCCTATGAAATCAGAAACGATTCCCTCAGCACAGTTTACAGGAATTTAATTCTCCAGCGAGTTTATTTCTTCAACATTATGGAATCCGCTGCAGAATTATTTTCTCTAGTAGGGTTTATTTCCCCATCAGGGTTCATTTACCCAACAAAGTTCATTTATCTGATTATTACAAATCCCTAGAAAAATTCTCTTCTCCAGCAAAGTGTAGTCAAGGTTGTTATCCCTAGAGAGTTACTACGGTATCTGAAACCTGTTCAGATACCACGTCAAAAGAATATCCATCTCTTTATCCCTAGTCAGGGTATATAAGAACTAAATTCACCTGTAGAGCGATAAACAACCATTTTTCTGGAATTCATGTATCCCCAAACAGAGGTCAAACATTCCCAATAGAGTATCCTCAAACAGAGAGCGGGAATCCCCAACGAAGACATTCTAAACAAGATTGAAAATTCATGTTCTTCATCCCCAGTAGTAGTCATGGATTTATTTTCCCCAGGCAACATCTTACATACATACATCATTTACAAATATCATAACATATGCATATGAAACGCATATACCACTCTTAACTAGTTTGAGAACATCATTACGCAATGCGTTACATACATTATGATATTACATAAAGACTAACTTTTTCTTTTCAGGTATAGTCCACCAACAGACGAATGTCATCAGCAATTTTCAAACAGGTCAAAGATTAATTCCCGAAATAGGACAGGGCAACTATCTATACGACCAGGCGATATGAATTCCCGAAACAGGGCAAGTTTACCAACAAAAAACGAGTCAGAGATTAATTCCCGAAACAGGACGGGGCAACTATCTGCGTGACCAGACCTAGATTAATTCCCGAAACAAGATGGGACAACTATCTGCATAACCAGGAAAAGATTAATTCTAGAAATAGGACGGGGAAACTATCGACATGACCAGTTGGTATGAATTCTCGAAACAAGACGGGATTACAAAAAAAAATAGATTGTAGATCAATTCCCGAAGCAGGACTGAGCGAATATCTACATGATAAGCACTTCCCTCAAAGACTAAATCTGACAAGCACCTCCCTCAGAGACCAAATCTGACAAGCACCTTTCCCAAAGATTCATTCTAAAAAGCATCCTTCAGATACAGTAAGACTAGACTCATTTTGATACTCTTATCAATAGCTACTTTAGATGGAATCTATAAGCCCCTCTCCGACAAAACTTGTTCATCTCTCCGAATGGCATCTGTAAGCCCATTCAAGCAACACAACCAACCAACAGCTTTACTTCATGCACATGCGAGTGCAAATTTATGGGAACTTAAGTGTGCAATCCTCTTCCACCTTCAGATCACGAATGACGGACAAGCCAATCTAACTCTTCAGGTTTAAGAAGATTGAACAGGGGCAGCTGTTATACCCCAAAATTTTCCCTCCGATTTTCTTCAAGATATCTTCTTATGCTCCTAGGGTTCTCATTTGCTCAAGAATTGATCAGAAAAATTCTCCTCCTAAGCAATGGACTTACAACTAGGGTTTCAATTTTCTCAAGGAATATTTGGTTTCTAATCCTCAAGTTGGTTTCATGGTTCCTCATATGTCTCAAGGAATTCTCATGACAAGTTTCAAGCCTTGCATCACAAGTTTGCTCAGTCAACTAGTCAGATGATTGAAAATCAACTATATTGGACAAAAAATCAAATGTGGTCAACATACAACCAAACTTCAAGATTTTTGGTTAACATCAATATTTTGAAGTTATATTCATCATTTGATCAAGGTTTGATCATACATCATCAAGAAAACTCTCAATTCATCAAAAGTCAAAAGTTACCAAATTAGGGTTTTCTTTAGGAGAAGTCAACTGAGCTTTGACCATGCATAACTTTCACATGATTCATCATATTTGCATCATCCAAATCTCATTTTGAGGGAAATTCAATTCTCTACAACTTTGTCTCTCTAAGCTCAAGTCTAAAAAATGCTTCATTTGAGAGATATGGGTCAATACATTATAGGTCATTTCAAAAGTCAATAAAAAGACACTTTTTGTCAAGGCAACTTACATCAAGATAATTTCTTTAAATGAAAAAATAATCAAAATAGAGATTGTAGAGGACATATTAATATTTCCAAAAAGTCAAAGATCACCTTCAAATGATAAAAATTGAGAGATAGATATGATTGATGCAAATTGGGAAATTTTGAGAAAATACATGAAATGTAAAGTGGCCAAACTTGAATTTTTTGGCTATTGGGCTTATGATTCAAGGTCCATGTGTGTTATAGGTCTCAAGATTAACCTCATAACTTACTCATACACCCCTTGGGTTTTTATTTTATGTATTTTGATTTTTATTTATTTAAGGTCAAAATAAAATAATATAAAAGTCAAGGTTTCTTACAAAGGTCTAAGCCCACTCTTTGGTTAACCTAATTAAAGCATTATATATCCTCTCCATTTATACAAGAGGAGCCACATGAACCCTTTCAAGAAAATCATATCCCAAAAATCTAAAAAAATCTAAAGAACTAGGGCAAATCGAAACCCCATCTTGCAACCACTTTCAAACCAAACTAACATGTCCATTCACTTCCAGGAACACTATAGGTTAAGGTTGGATCAATTGCAATGATTAAAAGGGCATAAAAACTCACATATGTGCCTCACCGGTTTTATTATTGCATGAATTTCATACATTAGTTTTCTTTGTGTTTTAACGCATGCTAACCTTGCTAATGTGTTTATGAGGTATCAATGTGTAAGAAAAACCCATCGTGTGAGCCCCATAATGGTCTAATCGTGTATGATCATGCTTACACCGATCCATGTTATCTTCTTCATATCTCCCAAACAAGTGCAATTCAGCCCAAAATAATACCTCTAATGAGATTGCAAGGCTTGATTTAGGGGCGTAGGGTACCCTTGGATCACTGATAGTGTTTGTTTTGCAGGAATAAAAAAAAAGAATCACCGGAGAAGACGACCAGAGCTAGGGCTCTGGCGCCTCTCCGGTCCATGCCATATGGTTTATTATATAATTATTTCATTTTAGGAATATTACCGGATGTACAACCACCCTAGTGGAAAGCACGCGCAAGATAAGGTCTTACTATATCAGGGCGTGAGTTCGATCTCTGCCTTTTGGTGTTTTGAGAATTATTTTCATATTTTGCAGGTTTAACATACATAGTGCGTTGATTCCATTCTTTACACACAAGCGTGCGCTTGGCGCAGTGGTGAACCTGCTGGGTAGAAGGGATGACGGAGTGGGTTTAACACCCACCCCTGACAATTTCTGTGATTTTTCTTTCTACTTGTTACTTTGTTTCCTAACTTTTTTCTTTAAAACCTAATTCTTTTGGCAAAACCTTTTTTAAAAAACCTAATTTTTCCAAACCTTTTTTTATAAACCCTAATCAAATTATGGGTTTTAGGTTTTTTAAATTTAATTAATCAACTATTTTATTAATTAAAAATTAATTAGTTTTTAGATTTATTTTAATCATCATTAAAAAACCTTTTTTTTATAAAAAACACCAAAAAAACATTTTCTTTTTCATCTTTCTCTTATTCTTATTTTATTTTGATAGCGTAGGTTTCTCGCTTTCTTTTTTTCATTATTATGTAACTGTTCTCCGGGATGTAATAATTATTAGGTTTATTTTCCGCACTTTATTATTATGTATCTGCCCCGAAGCGATGTAATAGTTTACAGTTTACGTTTTTGCACCTTTACTGTTTTCCATATTTGCTACTACTGCATAGTAACTAGGGTTGTATGGAAAGACTAAAACAAATCGTTATACAACCCTAAACTCAAAGATAAATAAATGAATACAAATCACTCGCACCTCTAGGGTAACCTCCCTTGTTGTCTTCAGAAAATAACTGTCATGTGCCTCGAACAAAGGGATTCCTTAGCAAAGACCCTCGATCAAGTCATCATACAAAATATATCATAGTCCCTCGATGACCCTTTCGATGTTTCCTTTCGAAAATGATCTAGTCCCTCGAGTTAACTACGAATAAAACGATGATAGTCCCTTACAAAAATTGCTAAAGCGTCCTTACGAGATGACTTTGATGAGCGTACGATGACCCTCGCCTGTCCCTTCCCATCCAACGATGGGGCTACCTACTAACTAATGGTACGAGTACACTATCTAAAGGAGGAGGAAAAAACAAGAACGACCTTGAGTAGGGTAGATGCTTTTAATCGCTTGCTCACAAATTTAAAATAAAACATTTTCACAAACACTTTAAAAATATTTTCAAACAAATGCTTTGTATACACTCTTGAGGACCGATACAAGAGTTATTACAAAGTCTGCCTTACATTGGCATTTTCAAAATATTTTCAAATACACAACACAAAGTAATTTTCAAAAAGTGAGCTAAGCGATTAAGAGCCCGTAGATAACTACAAATGAAAAGGGTGCTAATACCTTCCCATTTCATAACCTACCCCCCGAACTCAAAATATATCGAGGTTTTTCCTGTTCTTTTCACCCTTTTCTTATTGGATAAAAGAAAAGTCAGTGGCGACTCTTGCTATCCATAACATTTGCGATAAAATGCAAAACATGTCAGTTCTCCCACCGTGTTACACATGGAGAGGAAAAAAAGTCGATGTAACTTTATTGAAGCAAATTGTGGGATCTCTGAGATATGTATGCAATAGTCGACCTGATATAAGTTCCGTAGTTGGATTAATGAGAAGATACATGAGTGAACCAAGGGTTGTCATACATGAAGGCTACAAGAAGAATCCTGAGATATTTTAAGGGATCAATAAAATATGGAGTACTATTTCGAAGAGACTCTGAAAGCAAAGAAAAAAAGGTTACTTATTTTTCATATGTTGATTGATATAGAGATAAGGAAGATAGAAGAAGCACAAATGGATATTTCTTTCAAGTCTTTGGTGCCTCAATCTCACGGTGCTCGAAAAGGCAATATATGGTGGCATTATCATCATGTGAGGATAAATATTTAGCAGGATCCTATGTTGCATTTTGAGCAATTTTGATCAGATTTGTACTTGGAGAAATGGAAGTCGAAGTGAAGAAACCTCTTGTGTTGCAAATCGATAATAAGTCATCCATAAACCTGGCGAAAAATCCATTTCTGCATGGAAGGAGTGAGAATATCGAAGCTAGATCTCACTTCTTAAGGGAGAAAGTAAATCAAGGTGAACTTGAAGTTAGTTATTGCTGAAGAGAAGCAGAGCTGGCCCACATTTTCACCAAAGGATTGAAGATCGACATATTCCTGAATTTGAAAATGAAATTAGGAATAGTTCAGATTGACTATTTTTAGAGTATGTTGGACAACCTGGAATAAGGGTGTGTGTTGAGATATTAGACCTAATCTAAGTTATGTAACCTGATCCCAAGCCTAATTATGGTTTGTTAGCCTAATTAGTGTATAGGTTAGGTGTATATAAATAGTCATAGTATGTATCATTATTTTAACCGTTCAAGTGAATAATATAATTCTTATTTCCTTATTATTCTCTCTTTCTCCCTTCACTAAAACTGCCTCACGCACTAACAGATAGTAATTGGTGTTGAACTTAATAAGAAGGATTGCAATTTGATCCCTGTAATTGCAATCGAGGGAGGGCTAAAACCACTTGATGTCAGAACTAACTTCCTAACCAAAGATGGGTGGTGAAAACTAAATAAAAAAATTCTAAAAAATAAAGGGTGATATATGATGGAACACTTTAACACACGCTTAATAAATTGAAAGGAAGGATAAAAAAGAATAAGAAAAAATGAAATGTTGAGATTTGAAAGAAAGAAAGAGTGTTACACATTTAAATTTGATAAAAAAAATAAAATTTACAGTGTGTTAAACAATTGAGTGATTATAAATATTATGACAAATCACTAATATAAATAAATTTAACTTTTCTTTAATTCTTTATTCCTCCTTTTGACTTCATTCGTCTTGTAACCTTCTTCAGCACTTTCTTCGACTAACTCTCTTTCCCTCATTGCCCTAGTCCAAAAAAAAATTGGTTAACAAATTTCCCCTCTAAAAGGCCAATTTTGACGGAGACTACCTTCGACAGAGAAGTTTGGCATTTTCCTTCATGAATTTTTAACATTTCTCTCTCCTTGCTGACATCAATCGTAATGATGCCTACTTTCTGCTTTGTGATTTCCAAGGACACTACATCGTTTCTCATGATTTCCTATACTCCCTAGGTCGTGGGTTTTAAAACACTCACAATAACCTTCCCACATCAATGGAAATGTAACAGCTGCCAAATTGTTTATCAACCGCCACTTGTCCAACATATTTTGTTATCAGTTTGCCTATAAATGACTCTTCTACCATTTGAGATTTCTATCCTTTGTCTTCTTCATCTTGTTTTCTAACATTTGCAAAAACAACAATGACACACCCATTTCCTTTTCTCTTGCTACAATGGCGTCTTTTTATGTAACCAAAGAGAATACCGAAAACAACCATGTGGCTTTCATTTTAACAGAAGAAGAAGGTTTAACCTCCACCCCACAACCACCCTCTAATGAAAAAAATCAAAGTAGAGAAATGGAAACGACAAATGCTTATTCCTTTTGTTGTTGCTGAAAAACTCTTTGATTTCCATGGTCCCTACCCAAATTCGATGACGCACCCAAAGAAGGTTCAAAAATATTTTCCTTATTTCACCCCTGCCATTCCGTCTGCTTTTTAAAAGGAATCCATTGACTTGAAATTTATGGATCCCTGTGTGAGGGTCTTCCGATCCATGTCTACTCCTAGTACTCCTTGTCACAAGGATTATTTGGCTTGGCTCAATAAAGTTCAAAACAAATGAAAGGAACAATGGGAGAAAGTTGGAATTCTTGATGTTATTCAGTTGTTGAGACATGCTCATAAAATCAATCCATGCATGATTCTTGCTTCGATCTTCTTCTGGGATGGTTTGACTAATACTTTACAGCTTCCCTACAGGATGTTAACGCCCACCTTGTTCGACGTGGCGGCCATTACTAGCCTTTCGCCTCTAGGTGAAACCTTCAACCCAACTCTGTCGATGGAACTTAAATTTGACTTTCCACGTCACAGTCACAAACATTATATTATCGATCACCATGTCAAAAACACTTAAGAGGTTTCCGACACAGAGCATGTCGCTTTTCTAAATCTTTGGCTTTCTTACTTCTTATTTTGCCTAGGGTCTCTTCAAATAGCCAAAGGTTATCTTAGTTTGGCTATACAACTTCATGAGGGTTGCAAAATTTCTTTGAGAAAAATCTTGTTGGTTTCTCTATACCATTCTTTACGTATTGCTTCTTTGAAGGTAAAACTCCTGCCTAAAACTCTTAGATCACTGGCCCTTTCAGATACTTTTTGGTTATTGCAACACTGGCTAAATGCCACCTTTGAGCACCAGATAGGTTACCTTGTGTCGGAAGCCATTATACGTTTGTATGAAAGTAAACCAATTGAAGGCATGAGACTTTCCTTCACCATACCCAAAGAAACTCATGACCGATATGTTCTCATGAAGTATGCAAATTTATTTATTGAGAAAACTACCTTCGTTGTGGCCATGAACCCTTTTGTAGATCGAAGCTTTGGCCCAACTTGGTTCAAAAATCTCTTTTCTAGTATTTCCCCTAAAGTTGTTGTGTAGCCGAATGCCATCTGGAGAGCATTCTTAACACCAACCCTTTTGTCTTTTAGGATCGATGCTAGAACGTAGGGTTATGGTTTTATGAGTTATCAACCAAATTAAGTGGCATGTCAATTTGGGCTCAGCCAAATGATGCCCAAGTCATTGTTTGCTCACTATGCTGATATCCTTTGGTTTGGTCGACATCTGGATGCTGAAGAACATGTAGCCTGCTTTAGATTTAACAAGACAACTCAAAACTTGGAGCTTCCTATGTTTAAATTTCAACATTTTTCTTTATCACCATAGAGTTCGACAACTGGTGGTCTGAATATCAGCGATAATATTTCTCTGCTCCGACTTTACTTCAGAGATTAATCGAGTCTTTTGACGCTTTGGAAAACTAACAAACACCTTTGATAGGTACATTATTTATAATCCAGACTAATTTTCATTTTGATAGCATTTCTCACCTATTGATCCATAGGACCCACAATGGAGGCTTTAGAACCCATAGTGAAGGTTTGTGAAGATGCCCAAGGAGTAGCAGTTGTCGAAGGTGACCAACCTGAAAAAGTAAGTCATATTTCCCTCTGATTCATTCATCTAGAATATATAAAGTCTCATATTTTCCTTTTCAGAGTCCTAAACATTCTTCGACTATAGTGTATGATTTGTCCAACCACAAAAGAGAAAGAAAAATAGCAAACCTCCAACACCTCAGGTATGAAACCTCTTCCAACTCCTTGGCCTTTCATGTCGAAATCTATCTAAATTACCCTACCTCCAGGTTCTTGAAACAACACGTCAACCATCTGTTGAAGGAGAAGGATACTCTGATCATAATGAACAAACTCAGATTTTATCCTCTTTCAAGGTGCCAACTCCAACTAAACCCAATAAAGCTCCAAAGAAGAAAATCAACTTGTGCAACACTACCCAACAAGCCACTCTTTCGATTCCAACTACTTTTTACAAGGAAAATCCTACATCCAGTTCTCCACCAAAAGATCCAAATTCTCCTAAATCGCCCCAAAAGGAACAACAAACAAATATTCCTGAGGTATCAATCCTTATATTTAAGAATTTTAATATTGTAAGATTTTTATGCTAACCATTGCTTTGACATCATGATCAAATAGGAGCAAAGAACTTGGATAAGGATCCTTCTTTGGACTCCCTTCATGTGGAAGACAATATCATTCCAAGTCCCCAACGACATGATGACTTTGTCGATACAAATGGTTTGACGGAACGTAGTCCTTAGACGCATCTTGAGGATGTCATTGAAGAACCACAACCAATTTAAACTGAACAAGCATCCGTCGAAAAGCCCAATCTCTAGTCATCAGTTGATGAATGTAACTCTCTTCACAACTCCCATGAAGCTGATTCTAATAGTTCCCTCAGTCATGAGGAAATACTGGTTATGAAAACACAATACGCAATTAAAACATTAAAGCATCTTCAAAAAATTTTACAAAGGCCCGTCGACTCTACAACTTATGATTCGAACATCATTCATGGGCTTGACGCCGTTGTTACTCTTAAGTTACAACAACTCAAGACCTATCTTCTTGAGGGTGATTTTCTCACTGTGGTCAAAGATAAAGTCGAACTGGGCAGTGATATTCTTAAGTTGCTTGACGAACTAACCCATTCTGAGCTTCCTGAATCTATTTCCCAATACTTGATTGAATTTAAAGCTTTCTTTATCCAAATTAATCGAGATTTTGCCATTAGGAAGAATGATGATCTCTAAATCAAGAACAAATCCAATGAGATGGTTTAGAATGATACTTCACTGAAGCTTGTGAAAAAAAGCTAATTGATTTTGAAGATGAGAAAATATAGTGTCTCAACCAACACCAAACAATTGACTCAGAAATTTCCCACTATCAAGCTTATATTAATAAACTCAATTAGAAGATTGTAGAGGCTAAACAGAGGAAAGCTTTCATTGATCAAGGAGAAGACCTCCCTACTCAAGACGCAATCAACAAAGAGGTTATTGAAGTGATTGCTCATTGTGAAAAATCCCTCAAGATCAAATCGACAGTCAAAGCACTAAAGAATGGAAAAGCTCGCCTAGATCACAAGATTTCTTATGAAAAAGCACGTTTTGCAGATTTCAAATCCAGATTTCCATCTTAGCTTGCTTCGACGCTTTTATTGCAATGTTTTGGAAACTTGTAGAATCATTTTGGCTGTTATGGTTTTAACATTAACCATGCCCTTGTAATATGCCATTTTGATTTTTTTTACCATTTTAGCTAATGACTATATAACATGCGTTAATTCATGGTAATTCAAATCTCTTGAAGCATATGTTTATATATTTTTCAAATATTTCCCATTTACTTTTAAGATTTGATGATCATATGATAACTCTTCGATCTTATAAGCACTCTTCGTGAATGCTTGAATAATTTGAAAGGGTCCTTCCCAGTTAGGTGACCATTTTCCTAAAACTCAATCTCTTTGATCCATAGGTAGTATTAGTTTACAGACATACTCCCTTATTAAAAATGTTTTTGCTTTCACTTTCTTGTTATATGTTATAGCAACACACTCTTTCTGACATATCAATACATCTAACGCAACCAATCTCTCTTTGTCTAAATTCATTGTCTCGTCGAACATCATGCTCCAATATTGTTCTATTGCAATTTCATTATGATGTTGTATCCTTATTGAATGCAAACCAATCTTAAATATCAACATAGTGTTGTTCCCAAATATCAAATGAAAAGTCGTTGAGTTTGTTGCCTCTTTAGGGGATGTTCGACAAGCCCATAATACTTGGTCTAATGTCTTATGCAAATTTTTGGTTTTTTCTAACATGTTTTTTAATCAAATTTATAACGACCTTGTTAGAGGCTTTGACTTGTCCATTGGATTGAGCATAATAAGGGGTAGATGTAAGTAACTTGAATTCTGTTTCTAAACTTCTACACTTTTTGGCCAGTGAAAACTGAACCTTTATCGGTTGTAATGGTTTCAGGAATTCCAAACCTATAAATGATGTGTTTTTAAATAAATTCAATCATGTTTCTTGATACATACTCACCAAAGGTTGATTAACTACTAACCCTAACATCAACTTCATATTATTGTACTAACTTTTATTTTGTGAACTTTACATTAATTTCATTTAATTTTATGTCATTTATATTTCAAGTCATTTATATTTCAAGTCATTTACATTCATGTCATCTTTATTTTTGATTCTTTTGTTTATCTTTTATTATTTTGTGCTTTATTGTTTTCAAAAGACCAAAAACATTAATAAATATCAAAACCCTAAAAAAAATTTAATCTTGATCTTTATACTTTGTGTTACTATCCTTTGCTTGGGTTTGGAATTTTGGACTTAAATATAGGGTTTTTGTTCCCATGCTTGGAGTTTGTACCAGAGACTTTGGAAATTCATCTGCAACATTGATCAGTATCTGAAAACTTAGCTCTGCTTTGGTTATTTTCATCTGATACTTTGTGGGTTCCTTTAAGACATGGCTTTGTCCTGAGAACTTTGGGCTTTGTAATTTTGTCTAAACTTTGTGATATCCATATTCTTTATTGCTTGTGGCTTAATCCAAAGGGAAAGGGATGATAAGTTTAACTAATGTCAATTACTCACTTTATTCTGGTTAGTTCACTTGCACACACAAAGGCTTCCTCTTGGTATACCTTACAATGAGACCATTTATTTCTTGTCCTTTACTTTAAGCTTTAGGATAGTCTCTTCATCTCCTCACATTTGTAAATTTTCAAAATCTTCTCTCTTTTTCAAAACCTTCTTGTTTTAAACTTCAACCCACTTTCAAAATAAACCTTGACTTTGTCAAATGATTTTCAAAACTCTTTTTCTCAATAAATTCTAAAACAATTAAGCATGTCAAAACTCTTTCAAAACATTAAAAATACTAACATCATCAAATAAATTTTTTGCTCTTTCACTTCTTATTTTCTTTTAAAACTTGTTAGAAAGATTATACATAAGTCATCTTCTTATTGTGATGTAAATACCATGTTTCCATAGTATGATTGAGAGATGTTTACATTTTCCACTTGAATGTTGAGACATACTTGTTGATTTTATCCAAGCTAAAGTTCTCCATCAAGATGATGCAAATACTCACTTTCTCATACTTGTGGGTGATAAGTTGAGTTTTCCACATGAAAATGATGAAATGTCTTTTCATTAAAATCAATCAAACAAACACCATTTTGTTCTTACTTACAAGAACTACGTGGTTCTGACTTCTTCATTGTTCAAAGAAGGTACATAGGCACAAGGCTCTTGAAGTCTTGGTGAATAAAAAATTATAATAAAAATACTTCTTTTCTCATCTCCGTAATATTTTTGTAAACAATTGTTTTAGCCTAACACAAATTTTCAAGAGGTTTCTACGAATTATCATAGATGTGAGGGGTGATAATACCTTCCCCTTGCATAACCAACCCCCCGTACCTAGATCTTTTTTTTGGTTTGTAGATATTTTCCCATTTCTTTGGAAACAATAAAGTTCGGTGGCAACTCTTGCTTATTATTTTTGCGAGTTAAGTTAATCAATAGCTTAATCTTAATTTTTCCACCGTGATAAAGTGTACATCAAACTCATGTTCTGTATTTGAATACATGATGTTCTTCTATTGATCCATGACATGTTCTTGTCTTTCTAATTTCACATACTCTTTACATTTCATCCTTACGTTTTTTGAAATATAGAACATACACAATAGATGAGTTGCATTTGGATACACAGATTCTATCACATTCATCAATGCAAGTTCTCAATTCGTCACCATAAAATTCGATAGAAATTTATCTGAAGAGACCAACTCTTTGACTTTATTGAGTTCTCATTTGAAATTATCATCCCTTTCATGTTCCAAATAGGCAAAGGAAGTTGAAAACGTCGACTTGGTTGACGTAACACCAACAATCTCATGCAGTGGTAACTGGTACCTAGGTAACACCCCAAAATAATTATATTATTTATTTAATTATTTAATTGATTTATGATGAGTATTTGTGACGTATTTGTGAAGTATATGTGACGTTGTGATGAACATAATGCTCGATATAATGTTTTGTGTGGTGTATGATGGGGTAGTGAGAATTAAGATGATATTGAGTATTTTTAGGATAATTTGGATAATTAGAATAATTAGTTGGAATTATTTTAATTAGATAAATAGAATAATAATAAGAGGTAGAGACTATGATGACAAGGTGGTAATATTGTGATGTAAGTGAGGGTAAGAGGAGAAGACCATAGAAAGGATCCAAGTGTTAAACAAGGAATAGAAGGAAAAGTGTCTCATTCTATGAGATCGTGAAAGTGAGAAGAACAGTGTGAAGAGAGCCAGGGTATTGAGGAACTTTAAGATTCTGTAGAATGCAAAGAGGAATCAATTTCTAGGAAGAATCTAAAGTAAGGGGAGTTTATCGTTGTTATTATAATCGATCTAAGGTTTAGATAATTGTAGGTTTGTGTTGGGATTTTGGGATGATGATGTAAATATGATGATGTGATGAAAATTGATGAATTTGTGAGATTTTTTTCCAATACATTGAGGCATATGATACATGATAACTTGTGTTGGTATTGTATGATGAAAATATGTGAAACCATGATGAATTGAGACCTGTAATGTGACAAAATCGTGTAAAAATTGGATTGGTGTAGTGCAAAGTTTGCAACAGAGAATTATTGTTCGCACTAGCTCGTCGGGCGAGCATGATGCATCATCGGGCGAAGGAATTTCTCCCTTGATGCGCTGGGAGAGCGTGAAGAAAAGGGAAGGGGTGAAAAACAGATCCCTTACATTTTTTATGAGAGAAGAGGACTCGCTCCAGCTTTGTTGGGTGAAGCAGAGGCAGTTAAGCTCGTCGGGCGAGCGAACAACCTCGTTGGGCGAAGAAGATAGGAGGGAAATGCATGCTTCTGGATTTTTTATGGGGGAAATTGATTCCGTCCATCCTCGTCGGGCGAGCCTTAGGCGAGCAACCTGCTTCGCCAGGCGAGCCTCGGGCGTGGGGTGTCTGATAGAATTTTAACAGGCTGTAACTTGAGTTTCAGGACCCCATTTGACGCGTCGTTCAAAGCGTTAGAAAGCTAACACGATTAATTATACTTTGGTGGAGTAAAATGAGTCATATTATGTGTTTTAAAGGGTCTATATTTTAATGAATAAGATGATTTGGTGATTGTTCTAATATGATGTATGTGTATATGGTGAATTGTCATTGTTGTGATGATGATGTGTGTAATATGAAGTATGTGATGATATTATGATGATTATTTGAATGATGATGTGTTTTGACTAGCATTTGTCATGTTGTTATTTAGATGTTTCACATAATGCTTTCATGGTATATGATTAGGACTTTGGTCCAATGATGTTGTCAGGACTTGAGTTTAGTGAAGTTTATAACACAAATAGTCTATTAATGGCCTTCATCCCATAGTGTAGACTTGAGTGCAACTTTGTGATGTTCTCTGGTTCCAAGCGGAAATTGATCATATTGGTAAGTATCTTTGGAGAAACAATGAATGATTAAGTGTTCCTTTTGAATATGTGAACTAATGATGTCTTTAAGATGATTTTCGACTGATGATATGATGATGCTATGAATAAATAATGAACTGAAGGTGTGGTTATAACATGAAGTTTTGATGGTGTATGGTGTCTTTCTATTGTGCTATAACTATTATGTTTATTCCTTATATCTTTTATAATGATTATTATTACTCACCCCTTCTGCTTGGAAATGTTGCCTCTATACGTGGGTAACTTGTTGGTGATCAAGATTAGTGCATTGGAGCTTAGAGGATTAGCTTCATAATACGTCATTTATTTTTGTTGAATAAGAGGGTCTTACTCTGATATATAACATCGAGGTTGGGAACATTTTATTTGATACTATTATGTTCTCTTGCTTATTTTTTAGATGATGGGTTACCTTTCATGGTATCTAATTGTTGACTTACGAATTATGAAATGTGAGGGTATTTTAATTAAAGTATTTAATAAGATGTTCTGAGACAATATTTCTGTTCTGATGTGTTGAAGTTCTTGATGATATTTTCCAAGAGATAAATGTTTAATTTTAGAAAACCCGTGTTACGGAGTAAAGATATGGTGTATGATGTTTATACGAAGATGTGACACCTTTGTGTTTTGTTTGATTTATTTTTGTGAAAATATATGAGAAATACATGTGGTTTAGAAGGGAGTTACATTAATGGTATCAGAGCTGGTTGGTCTGTCTGACTAGGTTTTTCCTATGATGTGCATGTCTTGTCGGTCAATTAGGTTGAGTACACTGTCGATGCATTGTTTTCTGACATTACTTTTCTGTGTGAAGAATGGCTGGAAGAAACAATGTTGTTATTCCCACTTCTTTGCAGGTTGTTGCTCAGGCTGCACAACATCAGCCTAATGCGGGTGAGAATGATGGATCCCATGTTTTAGAGACGTTTCAGAGGAACCATTCACCTATTTTCAAAGGTAGATACGATCCTGATGGAGCGCAGACTTGGCTCAAAGAGATTGAAAGGATATTTTGGGTCATGGATTACTCAAAATCACAGAAGGTATCGTTCGATACGCATATATTGGTAGAGGAAGATGATGACTAGTGGGTCGACACCCGTCAGAGACTGACAGTAGGGAGTTTCTTAGGAATTACTTCCTAGAGCATGTGCGTAGGATGAAAGAGATCGAGTTCCTAGAGTTGAAATAAGGAAATTTGACTATGACTAAGTATGCTTCGAGGTTTGGGGAACTAGCAAAGTATTATCCATATTATAGTAAAGTGACAGTTGAGTTCGCAAAGTGCATCAAGTTTGAGAACGGTTTGCGTCCAGAGGTCAAATGGTCAATTTGGATATCAGTAGATCCGTAAGTTTCCAGATTTGGTGAACAATTGTAGAATCGATGAAGAAGATCAAAAAGCTCATTCGGCGCATTACAAAAGTCTGAATGATAAAAGAGGAAAACCATATTAAGACCGCAAGAAGCTTTATGATGTTCCAACTGATAAACGAAAACAGAAGGTTTTCGATGGGAAGAGACAAGTGAGGGAGGGACACCCGCTCTTTTCAAGTGTTATAGGTTTGGTGAACCAGGTCACCATTCAAATGAATGTGAGAATAAGGTTCTTAGATGTTGCAAATGTAGTAAGACGGTTCATTGTGCTCCTAAATGCAAGAACGATAATCTAACCTGTTTCAATTGTGGAGAGCAGGGTCATATCAGTACCCAATGTCAGAAGTTTAGGAAGGATGTTGTTGCCCAGACTAATGGTAGAATGTTTGCTCTGAGTGGATCGGAGGATTCTAAGAAGGAAAACTTAATTTGAGGTACTTGTTTTATTAACAATATTGAATTGGTTGTTATAATTGATAATGGTGCTACTCATTCGTTTATTTCGCATGAATGTGCTAACATTTTGGGATTGAAGTTGTCTGATGTGAATGGTAGTATGATAATTGATACTCCTACTAATGGTTCTGTTACTACTACTTATGTTTGATTGATATGTCCTTTGACCATTTATGGTAAGAGTTTGTGATGGATTTGGTGTGTCTACCCTTACACCAAAATGATGTTATTCTTGGAATGAACTGGTTGGAGTTTAACTAGGTTCACATCAACTATTATAATAAGACTTTGAGGTTCACTAAGATCGGTGATAAATGGGGAACTGTTGTTGTTGACTGCGAAGCAAGTGAATGAACTCTTGGGAGACGAAGCTTTGATGTTTGCAATATTTGCGTCATTGCAAGTTGATTGTGAAGTTGCGAGTGTTGAACTACCTGTGGTATGTGAATTTCCAGAAGTATTCCCAGATGATATAAGTGATTTGCCTCCAGAACATGAAGTAGAGTTTTATATAGATTTGGTGCCAGGTACAGGTCTGGTATCAATGGCTCCTTAAATAATGTCGGCTTCAGAGTTGAATGAGTTGAAGAAACAACTGGAAGAAATTCTTGAGAAGAAGTTTGTTCTACCGAGTGTTTCTCTGTGGGGTGCTCCTATGTTGTTAGTTAAGAAAAAAGATGGAAGTATGAGATTGTGTATGGACTACCGAGAGTTGAATAAACTGACTATTAAGAATAAGTATCCACTCCCGAGTAGAATGATTTGATGGATCAATTGGCGGGTGCTTATGTGTTTAGTAAGATTGATTTGTGGTTAGGATGCCATCAGATTCGTGTTAAACCAGATGATATTCCAAAGACGGCTTTTAGAACGAGGTATGTTCATTACGAGTACACTATGATTCCATTCAGTGTATCTAATGCCCCAGGTGTTTTCATGGAATATATGAATCAAACTTTCCATTCTTGTCTAGATACGTTTGTTGTAGTCATCATTGATGATATTCTGATCTATCCTAAATCGAAAGAAGAACATGTTGAGCATTTGTGAATTGTGTTGCAAGTGTTGAAAGAGAAGAAATTGTATGCAAAGTTATAGAAGTGTGAGTTTTGGCTGAAGGAAGTGAGTTTCCTTGGCCTTGTGATTTCTAGTGGTTGGATTGTTGTGGATCCTTCTAAAGTTTATGTGGTGTTGCAATGGTAAACTCTGAAGTCTGTGACTGAGATTCGAAGTTTTCTTGGTTTAGCAGGTTATTATCAAAGTTTCATTGAAGAATTTTCTAAGTTGGCGTTACCATTATCTCAGTTGACTCAAAAGGGTCAAGCTTATGTGTGAGATGTTACATGTGAAGAAAGTTTTGTAGAGTTAAAGAAGAAGCTAACGATCGCTCTGATATTGATTTTGCCTAATCCAAGTGAGTCTTTTGTGGTGTATTGTAATGTGTCTAAGATGGGTCTTGGTGGTGCGCTGATGCAAAATGGGCAAGTTGTTGCTTATGCTTCTAGTCAACTAAAAGTTTATGAAAGGAATTATCCTACATATGACTCAGAGTTGGAAGCTATGGTATTTGTGTTGAAAATTTGGAGTTATTATCTTTTTGGCTCTAAATTCCAGGTGTCCAGCGATCACAAGAGTCTGAAGTATTTGTTTGATTAGAAAGAGATTAACATGAGGTAGAGAATATGGCTTGAACTTTTGAAATATTATGACTTTGATTTGAGTTACCATCCTGGTAAAGAAAATGTGGTAGTTGATGCGTTGAGTACAAAGTCATTACATATGTCGATGCTTATGGTTCGAGAGTTAGAAATGATCGAACAATTCAGAGATATGAGTTAGGTGTGTGAAGAGACTCCTAATAGTATGAAGTTGGGAATGTTGAAATTGACTAGTGAAATTATAGAAGAAATCCGAGAAGATCAGAAGTTTGGTTTGAAGTTGGTTGATCAATTAACTTTTAATAACCAAGGTAAAAGAGGTGAGTTCTGAGTTGATGAGAAAGTCGTGATGAGGTTAGGAAATAGAGTGTGCATTTTGGATGTTCCATAACTTAATAGGAGTATTCTTGAAGAAGGGCATAGAAGTGGGTTAAGTATTCACCTTGGTGCTACGAAAATGTATCAAGACTTGAAAAAGTTGTTTTGGTGGCCGGGTATAAAGAAAGAAGTTGCCAAATTTGTTTATGCTTGTTTGACTTGTTTGAATTCGAAGATTGAGAATTAGAAGCCTTTGGGTCTTATGCAACCTTTGAGTATTCTAGAGTGGAAATGGGACAATGTCTTTATGGATTTTGTTTCGGGTATGCCGAAGACTGTTAAGGGCAATGATTCCATTTGGGTGATAGTGGTTAGGTTGACTAAGTCGGCTCATTTCTTACCGATGAAGATCAATCATCATATAGAGAAACTAGCTGAGATGTATATTGAGGGGATTTTGAAATTGCATGGGATACCTTCCAGTATAGTTTTGGATAGAGATTCGAGGTTTACGTCTAAATTTTGGGAAGGTTTGTAGAATGCTTTCAATACTAATTTAAGGTAGAGTTCTGCATATCATCCATAGATGGACTGTCAGACAGAGAGGACCATTCAGTCTTTGGAGGATTTGCTGAGGGCTTGTATGTTGGAACAGGTAGGTGCTTGGGACAACCACTTGTCATTGACTGAGTTTACATGCAACAATAGTTTTCATGCAAGTATTGGGATGGCATCGCTATGAAGCATTGTATGGTAGGAGGTGTATAACTCCATTGTATTGGTATGAGTCAGTCGGGAGTGCTTTACTCGGACCTGAGATTATGCAAGAGACGACTGAGAAGATCAATATGATCCAAGAGAGGATGAAAGCGCCTTAGATTCGTCAGAAGAGTTATCACGATAAGAGGAGGAAAGCACTTGAATTCCAAACAGATGATCATGTGTTTTTGAGAGTTACTCCAGTTACTGGTGTTGGTAGAGCTTTAAAGTCAAGAAAGCTTAAGCTACATTTTATTGGTCCATATCAAATATCAGAGAAGATAGGAGAAGTGGCCTATCAGATTACTTTACCGTTGTCGCTTGTGAATCTTCGTGACGTGTTTCATGTGTCTCAATTGAGAAAGTATATTCCAGATCCTTTACATGTGATCCAAATGGATGATGTACAGTTGAGAGATAACATGACTGTTGAAGCATCACCGGTTCGAATAGAATTACAGAAAGTGAAGCAATTGTGGGGTAAAAATATCTCCTTAGTGAAGGTATTGTGGGGTGGACCAGCTGGTGAATGTTGGACGTGGAAAGGTGAGGATCAAATGAGAGAGTCTTATATGATTTTGTTTCCGCCGGGTAATTTTTGAGGGAGAAAATTCTTTTAAGGGGGAGAGTTGTAACACCCCAAAATAATTAGATTATTTATTTAATTATTTTATTGATTTATGATGAGTATTTTTGACATATTTGTGAAGTATGTGTGATTCTGTGATGAACATGATGCTTGATATGATGTTTTGTGTGGTATATGATGGGATAGTGAGAATTAAGATGATATTTAGTATTTTTAGGGTAATTTGGATAATTAGAATAATTAGTTGGAATTATTTTAATTAGATAAATAGAATAATAATAAGAGGCATAGACTATGATGACAAGGTGGTAATGTTGTGATGTAAGTGAGTGTAAGATTGGAAGACCATATAAAGGGTCCAAGGGTTAAACGAGGAATAAAAATAAAAGTGTCTCATTCTATATGATCATGAAAGTGAGAAGAACATGTGAAGAGAGCTAGGGTACTAAGGAACTCGGAAGTTTCTGTAGAATGCGAAGAGAGATCAATTGCTACGAAGAATATAAAGTAAGGGGAGTTTATCCTTGTTAATTGTTATACCCCAAAATATTCCCTCCCATTTTTTAAGACAATTGATTCAAGACACCTCCTCATTCTCCTAGGGTTCTCAATTGCTCAAGATTACTCAAAGGTTTGAGCATACAAGCACCTCTCCTAAGTAATTGACCTACAACTAGGGTTTTGTGTTTCTCAAATAAAATTGAGCTTCTAATGCCTCAAGTGGATTCCATGATTCCTCATATTCTTCAAGGTACCCTCATGACAAGTTTCAAGCCTTGCATCACAAGTTTGCTCAGTCAATTGCTCTGATGATTGAAAATCAACTATATTGGATATAAACTCAATTATGGTAAACATACAGTCAAAACTCAAAACTTTTGGTCAACATCAAGATTTTGAGGTTACATTCATCATTTGATCAAGGGTTGATGATGATTCATTAAGAAAACTCAAGATTCATCAAAAGTAAAAAATTACTAATTAAGGTTTTCTTAAGGAAAAGTCAACTAAACTTTGACCAAGCATAACTTTCACATGCTTCATCATAAATCTCTCAACCAAAGCCCATTTGAAGGAAATTCAATTCTCTACAACTTTGTCCCTCTAAGATCAAGGAAAAAATGCTTCATTTGAGAGATATGTATCAAAATATTACTGGTCATTTTAAAAGTCAACAAAAACACATTTTTTATCAAGGCAATTTTCATCAAGTTAAAGACTTCAAATGAAAAATTACCAACATGAAAATTGTAGGAGACATATTGAGGTTTACAAAAAGTCCAAGATCACCTTCATATGACAAAAGTTATGAGAGCTATGGTTGGCACAAGTTAGACAATTTTTGAGAAATGCATGAAACCTCAATTGAGCAATTTTAAATTTTTGGACTAATGAGCCTAACTTTTGAGGATCAAACATGTTTATGACATGATAGAAGACCTCTAAGTCCATTGGTACATGGTCATGTTTTTTATCCTAATTATTTAAATTTTTATAATTATTGTAAAAGAATTAAATTAAAAATAACAAATAGTTGGATTAATGTTGGACTATGATCATTTGGACTTTTTCTAGAAGACCCAAGACCTCATAAAAGCTTACCAAAACTGTGAGAGACATGTTTGAGACAAGGATCTTAAAAAATGGCAAGTTAGAAAACATGTTTTATTGATTTTTGGTAACACCATGTGTGATACGGTGGGAGAACTGACTTGGGATTTTGTGTTTGTGTTTGCAAATGTTTCGGTTTAGCAAGAATCGCCACCGACTTTTTATTTTATCCTAAGGAAAGGTCAAAAAGCACAGGAAAGACCTTTGAGATGTTTTCTTGGGTTCGGGGAGTATATTATAGAAAGGGAAGGTATTAGAATCCTTTATATCCATGGTTATCCATGGGATCTTAGTTACTTGCTTAGATCACTTGCTTTTCTTTTCAATTGTTTGAAATGGTGCTCTTCAATTGTTTGAAATGGTGCTTAGTGTGTGTTTTTGAAAGATGTTTTGAAAAGAGGCCATCGTTGTGGCAACTTTTGTAATGATTCTTGTTTGAATGTATACAAAGGTGTTTTTGTCTTTTGAAAAGTTTTTAATGTTTGAAAGTAGGGTTTTGAAATTGTGTTGTGAAGTGTGTTTTGAAGATAGCAAGGATGTTTTTTTTTGTAAGCTTTGATCAAGTAACTAAGAGTTGTCTACCCTATTTTACTCAAAGATCTTTCTTATGTTTTTAACCCTTTTAACAGTGTTGTTTCACCATTGTATTTGGTGAACAACCTTGTGTTAGGATGTTTAACGGGACAGGCGCGGGTCATCGTATAGACCATGATAGCAATTGTGTCAAGTATTTTTGGAAATTTTCTTGAGGGACTTGATCATTTTGTTTAGGCAACTCAGATAGCGTCATCGAGGGACTATGATCTTTGTTTTTGTTTTTTTGTTTTGCCAAAGTACTTGACATGCAACCATGGCCCATTTTTGAAGGCAACAAGTGGATTAAAACCCTAGGGGGTGCAAGTGTGCATTGTGTTTGTTTTTCATGCATGTTTATCTTGGATTAGGTCAAGCTAGTTGTTGATTTTATTTGGCATACAAAACCTAGGTCTAACCATGGCATAATTGAAAGCATTTAAAAGTGCGAGAATTTAAATCCTACACTATTACAACATGATATAGGGAGGGGGGTACAAATTTGAATTGGGGATTATTTTGCAAGAAATTAAACCCTAAATTACTATTACAACCAAATTGAATGTACAAGATACAATATTTAAATGTGCAATAATTAAATAAAATACAACAAATAAATGTTAAATAAAATGTATTATGCAAAAAGTTTTTATGTATGTAAAAAGTAATTTTTTAATGTGAAATGTAAAGAATGATAAAAAGGGTCAATTTTAATTATTTATTATTTAGGGCAAAAACCCTAATTCTTAAATAAATAGTATTATTTATTAATTATATACAATAATATATTGATTTGTACAAAAAAATAAAAGTATTTTATAAAAGTGATATTTTAGTGCAAAATATTAATGAAAATAAAAATGTAATATTTTTGTATTTTTGACCTAATATTTTAATAAAAATAAAGTATATAAGTATATATATATATATATATATATATATATATATATATATATATATATATATATATATATATATATATATATATATATATATATATATATATATATATATATATATATATATATATATATATATATATATATATATATATATATATATATATATATATATATATATATATATATATATATATATATATATATATATATATATATATATATATATATATATATATATATATATATATATATATATATATATATATATATATATATATATATATATATTAAACATATTAAATATATAAAAATAAAAATTAATTATTTACAAAAAAATGTGTATATTCAAGAAAATATTTTTAAGTGTGTATTAAAATAATAAATAAAAATAAGCATATTTTTTACATTATTCTTTGAGTCTTAATAAAAAAAGAAAATAAATTATTTACATATTTATACTAATAATAATGAAAATAAATATCAAATAAATATGAAAAAAAATAAAAATAAATTTTAAGTATTTTTTTATGTTAGAAAATAAAAAATCAAAATCAGAAATGTAACAAAAATATAAAAATGACAAATGTACAAGAAATGGGCCAGGGGGGTGTAAAAAGAAAAGAGGAGGGTGCCAAAAGCAAGCCTGTACAGGCCCAGCCCAAACCAAACTTCATCTTCTTCCTTTGAACAAAAATACGCGCGCTTCTGTACACAAATGCTATCTCCTGATTCTTTGATTTTTTGACAAAACTCATAACATGAAACTTGTAGAGCATCAAACAACGAATCCAACCATATAAAAAACTTAAGCTAACTATCAAAGACCAGAGAGAATTTCTATGGCCCTAATTTCTAACCTAGTTTTTTCAGAAAGTTCATGGGTGAAATTCTCCTAGCACGATTAATGTAAATGAAAACTAAGCATATGTATGGCTTCAGGGATATGAGTACAACATATTTCATTCACAAACCTAAGCCTAACTATTCCTAAATAGAGAGATAGAAGTCCATGAATTACCTGTTTCAGTTGACTTCGAGCTGGACAATGCAGCAACTTTCAAGGGTGCTTGAGCTTCTTTTGAGCTTGCCTGAGGTCCAAGGAAGCTTTTCCAATGCTTGGTTTGTTTTGAAACAGCTTGAATCGTGCCACAGAACTCAACCTGCAAAGCTTTGAAACAAAAATGGCAATGTGTGTTAATGGTGTTACATCAACTTGTGGATGATCTGGATAGCTCAGGTAGGTTGGTTGGAAGTTGTTTGAAGTATCTTTGGGCAAAACGCACGATGGAATATGGAGATGGAGATGGTTCTGCAGGGGTTGCCCTGTTTTGCAGAAAAACAAGTATTTTGTGTACAAGGGGGTTTGAGAGGCAAAGGGGTCGTGTTTCTGGCTTGTTGGGAGGTATGAAACTTGTTTACAATGTTTGTGTAAGTTGGTTTCTTCAGATGTGAGAGATGGCTTGTATTTTGCAAGTTTCTTCTACTTGAAGCAAGAGTGTGTATGTTCTCAATGCAAACCTGTACAAGCCCTCTATTATGCTGCACACTTTTCCCTTGGTTCTTGGAATTGGTAGATTGGATCTTGCTTCAGAGATATGGCCCCATGCCTCAAGGATTTTGTTTTGACATAAAGTGCAACTTTACAAAAATGGCATTTTACCTTTTTCCAAATAGGGATTAATCTTGTATGCAATGTCCAAATGAACAAGATAATATCTTAGCTAAATGGTTATGCATTAAATTATGGAGTATAAACTGGTGTTGAGGCCTGCAAGCTAGTACCAAGCATGCTGATCTGAAAATGCAAGTTTGTATGAACATGTATTGGTCATGGACAAAAGTGAATTTTTGCCAACTTCAAGCATTTGATTCTCTCTAACCACAAGGGTGTTTGAGGAGTTCTTGGAAAATTTGGAAAGCTTGTAACATGTACTATAATCCATCTTTGAAATGAAACTTGAAACTCCAAGTGGAACTATGTGAAAAATGGCCAAGTAGATGGGTCAAAATCATGCCTAAACTAGGGCAAAATTTCTCTAAGTTAAAAGTTTTAGGTACCCTTGTTCCAAAAATCATAACTTGAGATACAAGCTTCTTTTGAGAAAACTTTATGAATAAAAGTTGTATACTTTGTGATGGACTACAACTTTCATGTTGCAAGTTTTGTTTGAATCCATTTGCATCTTGGTGAAAAAATGGGACAAAGTTAGGAAAAAATAAGAAAATTTTATAACTTAGAAAATTTCTAAGTTATGAAAATTTTCCATTTTAAACCCTAATTTTCATTTTTGGGTTTCTTGATGAACAAGTTTCATAATTTGACATGTCTTGATGAAAAATAACTCTTGGCACTTGATTTTGACCAAAAAGTCAAAGTTTGACTTTTCAGTGTACAGTCAAATTTTGATTAGTTGACTGAAAAATTCATCTGTCAATCCTATGCATTTGAGATCTTTTGAACTTGTTGAATGGGTCAAGACAATGTCATTGAGCTCTTGAGTCCATGTGTGAGCTTGATTTTCCATTGGTTAGGTCAAACAGTCAAAAGTTGCCTTTGGGCAGTCAAAATTCTAAAAATGACCATTTTGCCCTTTTGGTGATCTGATCAAATTTCTTGTGGAATTGTGATCCAAACTTGATCAAATGGTTCATATGAGTTCATAATGTTGATGTGGGTCAAAATTCATGAGGTTTGACTGTCAATTGGCCACAGTTGACTTTTTCCCTAATACAACTGATTTCTTGGTCAACTGTCCAATTGACTGGGCAAAAATTTGAATTAAGGCTTGAAACTTGGTATGGACAAACTTGTGAGTCCAACATGAAGTATGAAAGTCACTTTGGGCATTGTAGGTTAAAATATCTCTGTGCAAACTCAAACCCTAATTTAGGTCAACAATGCAAGAAGGTGTCTTGAGCAGAGCAAACCCTAGCTTGATCTTGAGTTCCAAGAGTCTTGTGATGAGAAATGTTGATGAAATGATAGGGAAAATTTTGGGGTACAAGAGTTTCCCCTGTTCAATCTTCTTGAACCTGAAGAGTTAGATTGGCAAGTTTGCCTTTCGCGACTCGAAGGTAAAAGAGGATTGGACACAAGAGTGCCCGTAAATTTGCACTCGTCAAAATGTTGTTGAAGGAATGGGCTTAAATATGCCATTTGGAGAAGGTAGAATCTTGCTGGAGATGGGCTTAAAGATTACATCCAAGAATGTTTGTTGAACTTGTAATGTTGTAGGTCAGAAGAATGAGCATCAAAATGGTATCCGTGTCTGGAATGCATTTGAACTGTATCTTGGAGACTGAGTCTGTATGAGCAAAAGAATGGTGTCCGTGTCTGGAGCGTATCTGAGCTGTAATTGTATTTGAACTTTGAATGAATATCAGAATGACTTCCGTGTCTGGAGTGTATCTGTATTGTATCTGAATTCTGAATGGGTGACAGAGAAACATCTGTGTATGATGCATCTTTGGGCTGGGGATAAATTCCGAATGAGTGACAGAATGGAAACCGTGTCTGGAGCGTATCTGGACTGTATCTGAAGTTGAGACCTGTGTGAGTAGCATAATGACTTTCGTGTCTGGAGTGTATTTGTACTGTAACCGGGATCTGAGTAAGTGACAAAATGACTTCTGTGGCGACTGCACTGGGGAGAATCAAACTGTTGGTGTAAGGGCCAGAATGGCATCCGTGTCTGGAGCGTATCTGAACTTGTAGTTGATAGTATAATATGAATGAGAGATAGAATGGCTACCATTTCTGGAGCGTATCTAGTTTGTATCTGATTGCTGAAGTCTGAATGAGTAGTAGAATGACCGCCGTGTCTGGGGTGTATCCATACTGTATCTGGCTTGAAATTTTGAATGAGTAATAGAATGATCGTCGGGTCTGGGGTGTATCCATACTGTATCTAATTAATTGTTAATGATAGCCTTTTAATCTTATCCTGAAAAGGGTAAAATGTTAGCTAAAACACAAAGTTATGTTGCATGATATGTATGATGCAATGAACTGTGTTTCCTCAATGTTTATGATATATGAATGTAAGGGATGTGCAGGTAAGCTGATTAGCTGTCTTGTTGAGGAAAATAAATCCTTGATAACTGGAGATGATGAAATCTTTGACTGCTGCCGGGGAAAGTAAATCCTTGACCGATGTTGAGGATTCAAAACTTTGATTTTTGAAGATGAGAGATCCTTGCTGACTGCTTGGGGATTAAAGATCTATGTTTGCTTGAGAAGGAGGAATCCTGGGACCACTGCTGGAGATTGAAAATCCTTGGCGATTTGTGGGGATTAATAAAGCCTTTGACAACTTTTGCAGGGAACGAGAATCCTTCATGACTTTCCTGGGAAATAGGGAAAACTCTAAAAATCTCTACTGGGGAGTTAAAAACCTGGGAGGCTTCTTCTTGGAGAAAATGGGAGGCTTCTTCTTGGAGAAAAGAGGCCGAGAATCTTCGATCTTGCTGGGAGATAACTTTGTGGGGCGAATGTTTACTCGGCCGATGAAATCAGGAGTTTTGGGTTGTATGCCAAACTACTGGGGAAGCAACCAAGAAGTTAACTGTTATTTGCTTGGTCCTCAGACTTTTAAGATAGCCTGCTGGGGAAATTGGGGGAAGTTGAACAGTTCCCGCCGGGGATTGGTGGTTGGAAATTTGACTTCGCTGGGGAAGAAGGTTTAGAATATTCTGGTTCCGCTAGGGATAAGTATTTCAGGGTTTTCGGGCTCCACTGGGGAGTGGGAATTTGAACTCTGATGGGAACTTTGAAACTTAACTCAGCTGGGGAATCAAGTTTAGAATGCACTGGCTCAACTGGGGATCTTGAAGCTTAACTCCGCTGGGGATATAGACTCCAAGGTCTTAGCTTTGTTGAGGATCTGAAAGGTGTGCTGTAGGGGATTTCTTCTGGAACCGCACAAAGATATCTTCCTACACCTCCAACCTACCAGTAATTATCCTTTCTCAATTTCGTATTATTTGTAAGCAGTGATTATATTCAAATGCATATGCCTATTTAACAAAACATTGGACATTTTCAAATAAAACATAAGAGTAAAATGAAAAGAAAGGTAAACAAATTTCTTGCACTTTGAAGTATCTTTTGTATTAACTTTTGTAAGTATCTTTGTACAAAGGAGACAAACATCCTAGTAAGAGAATGTCGTCATAAAATTGAGAAAAAATTCATATAAAAAGAAAGATGGCTATGTGTAATAATTCCATGGGATTCCCATTATGCTAGAGCCTTCACAACTTTGAGTATCTTGTCCATTCGTTGTTTCGTCCGCCGATAACTGGATTGATCATAAGCTTGGAGCTTGTTGGTGAAGAGATTGTTCTTAAAGTGATCTGACAAGACATAGTCATACGCTTTAATTCCCTAACTTTTGCCTGGACCACCCTTTCGGGTTTTCGATCCACCGGGAAACCCTTTTTTTCCCAAGTCGCCCTTTCGGGTTTTCAACTTACCGGGTGTACAGATTTTTTTGTTTATCCCTAATTTTTGCCTGAACCGTCCTTTCGGGTTTTCGATTCACCGGGATGCCTATTTTTGCCCAAGTCGCCCTTTCGGGTTTTCGACTTGTCGGGTCGTTTTATACGTAGTATCTTTTGACTATGTCTGCGTTCGCAGGGTGCGGCAAATCGTCGCCGTCCATGGTGGTCAGAATCATTGCCCCACCAGAAAATATGCTCTTAATCACAAATGGTCCTTCGTAAGTAGGAGTCCACTTACCCCTGGGATCACTTTGCGGCAAGATGATCCGCTTGATTACAAGATCTCCGAGTTGATATACCTGACGTCTGACTTTCTTGTTGAAAGCCTTGATCATGCATTTTTGATACGTCTGACCATGACAAACAGTAGTAAGTCGCTTCTCGTCGATCAAGTTAAGTTGATCTAGTCGGGTCTGAATCCAATCGTCTTAACTCAAACCGGCATCCTTCATAATCCTCAAAGAAGGAATCTGCACTTCCATGGGTAGAACAGCTTCCATGCCATATACCAAAGAAAATGGAGTTGCCCCTGTTGAAGTACGTGTCATGGTACGATATCCATGCAGAGCAAACGGTAACATCTCATGCCAGTCCTTGTAGGTGACTGTCATCTTTTGAATGATCTTCTTGATATTTTTGTTCGCGGCTTCAACAACACCGTTCATCTTCGGTCGGTAGGGAGATGAATTGTGATGATAAATCTTGAACTGTTCGCATAGAGCAGTGATCATAGTGTTGTTCAAATTTGTACCATTGTCTGTGATGATCCTGTCAGGGATACCGTGAGGTTTTGCTTGATGAAGCGAGCAACCATATTCTTTGTAACTGAGGCATAGGAAGCTGTCTCGACCCATTTAGTGAAGTAATCAATAGCCACCAAGATGAAGCGATGTCTATTGGATGCCGTGGGCTTGATCTCTCCAATCATGTCAATGCCCCACATTGCGAATGGCCAAGGAGCTGTCAGAACGTTGAGAGTAACAGGAGGAATATGTACCTTGTCGGCGTAGACTTGGCATTTGTGGCAGGTACGGGAATGTTGGTGACAATCAGCTTCCATGGTAGACCAGTAGTAGCCTGCCCTTAGAATCTTTTTAGCCATCGTATGTCCGCTCAAGTGGGTGCCAAATGTGCCACTATGGATATCAGTCATGATTAACTCTGCTTCAACCTTGTCCACACAACGAAGTAGAACACAATCATGGCTGCGCTTATAAAGGATGCCATTGCTTAGGAAGAAATTGGCAGCAAATCTCCTTAAGAACTTTTTGTCATTGACGGAAGCTCCTTCAGGGTATTCTCTAGTCTGGAGATACCTTTTGATTTCATGAAACCAGGGTTGTTCCACTACTTCTTCGATATTGATCTCATGACAGTGCGCAGGTTCGTTCATTCGCTCGATGGTAATTCGGGGAGCCTCGTTATCCCAGATGAGTTTAAACATGGAAGACATTGTAGCCAGAGCATCTGCTAACTGATTTTCTTCTCGCGGGAAATGCTCGAAGGTAATCTGCTCGAAATGAGGCAACAACGTCAAGACATGTTCTTTGTATGGGATAAGATTAGGATGTTTGGTGTCCCACTCTCCTTTGACTTGACTGACAACCAAAGCCGAGTCCCCAAATACGACCAAAGATTTGATTCCCAAGTCTATAGCAGCCTTGAGACCAAAGATGCAAGCTTCATATTCGGCCATGTTGTTGGTACAACTGAAACAAAGTCGGGCAGTGAAGGGTGTATGGCAACCTTCCAGAGAAATTAGTACCGCACCGATACCGTTGCCAAGTGCATTTGAAGCACCATCAAAGTACAGGGTCCATCGGGATCCTTGTTCAGGTCTGTCATATGGTCCATTACCTTCGATGTTGTCCAAAGTCATGATGTCCTCGTCAGGGAAGTCGAATCTCATAGATTGGTAATCTTCGACGGCTTGATGAGCTAGATGGTCAGCTAGTACACTCCCCTTTATAGCTTTTTGGGTAGTATACTGGATATCATACTCAGTCAGGATCATTTTCCATCTAGCGATTCTTCCAGATAAAGCAGGCTTCTCGAAGATATACTTGACCGGATCCATCTTGGAAATCAGCAAAGTGGTATGAGTCAACATATACTGCCTTAGCCGACGAGCAGCCCATACCAAAGCGCAACAAGTTTTCTCGAGCAGCGAGTAGCGAGTCTCACAGTCGGTAAACTTTTTGCTAAGGTAATAAATGGCATGCTCTTTTCGGCCAGACTCGTCATGTTGGCCCAGTACGCACCCCATTGAGTTATCCAAAACAGTCAGATACATGATCAACGGCCTTCCTTCGACGGGTGGCATCAGAATAGGAGGTTCTAGTAAGTACTCCTTGATCTTATCAAAAGCGACTTGACAATCATTGTTCCATTCAACCACCTGATCTTTCTTTAACAGTTTGAAGATCGGCTCACAGGTAGATGTCAGGTGAGAGATGAATCTCGCGATATAGTTTATGCGTCCCAAGAATCCTCTAACCTCCTTTTCAGTACGGGGGGTAGGCATTTCTTGTATTGCCTTTACTTTAGCTGGATCAACCTCAATGCCTTTGTTGCTAACAATAAATCCCAAAAGTTTACCAGACCTAACTCCAAAAGTGCACTTGCTTGGGTTCAGTCTGAGTTTATACTCCTTCAACCTGGAAAACAGCTTTTGCAAATGATTAAGGTGTTCTTCTTCTGTCTATGATCGAGCTATCATGTCGTCTACGTAAACTTCGATCTCATGATGTATCATATCATGAAATAAAGCTACCATGGCGCGTTGATAGGTTGCCCCTGCGTTCTTCAGTCCGAACGGCATCACTTTGTAGCAGAAGGTACTCCATTGCGTGACAAAAGGTAGTTTTCTCCATGTCTTCGGGGGCCATTTTGATCTGGTTGTATTCCGAGAATCCATCCATGAAGGAAAACACCTTGTGTTGAGTTGTATTGTCAACCAAAATGTCGATATGCGTTAGTGGAAAATCGTCTTTAGGGCTAGCCTTGTTCAAATCCCGATAGTCCACACACATTCTGACTTTGCCGTCCTTCTTAGGCACGGGCACAATGTTAGAAACCCATTGTGGATAGGTTGTAACAGCCAGAAAACCAGCGTTGAATTGCTTCATTACTTCAACTTTAATCTTCTCAGACATGTCAGGCCTCATTCGGCGAACTTTTTGCTTAATCGGTGGAGATTCTTCTCTTGTAGGGAGACGATGAACCACGATATCTGTGTCTAACCCTGGCATGTCTTCATAAGACTAGGCTAATATTTCAACATATTCGTTCAACAATTGCACTAAGCGCTCCTTGACATTTGGTTCCAGGTTGGCACCCACTTTTACTTCCTTCCTGTCTTCCTCTGTCCCCAAGTTGATGGTTTCTAGCAACTCTTCATGAGGCAGAATAGCCCTCTCTTCTTGCTATAGAAGTCTGGCTAACTCTCCCGGCACTTCACAATCTTCGTCAACTTCGTACTCAGCATGATTGACCAAATCTTCAGAGTTATCGAAGGCTAAAGCAGAATAGTCACCCATGGAATCCGGAATGGATGGGTACCTGCATTTGTGAGTGTGTGTGTGTGTGTGTAAGGGATAGCCATCCTTAAACAAACAAAAATGCAAAAGGAAAGAAAATGAACACAACAGTTTATAGATGAAAAACGTCCAATGATTCATTAAAACATAGCATATTATTATGAAGAAAATCAAACCCTTACAAATGGACCTACAGGCCCCGGGCAAGGCATGAGGTGAAAATAGTATGCGAATTGTTTTAGTTATTACAGACCATAAAAATGGGAAATTGTTCAAAGATAAAATTACTGGTTGATAAAGGTGATGGGAACAAAATCCTTTGCTTCCCAGTTGCTCAAACCCCCTTCGATGGTCGGAAAGATCCAATCTTCAAAGTGGCTCTCTTCATCTTCATCTTCTACAGCATTGATTCCATGGTGAGAGATCTTGACGGGTGGCCCTCCAGCCTTGGAGCGACGCATAGCCTTTTGTCCTGCAGCAGTAAACCCTAACCCAAACTTGTCTGTCTTATGGGGAAAGTCAGGCAATTGTCCCCATGTTGTACTCTTCCCTTCTTTGATCACCGCCTCTGCGTCCTTGAGAGATGCCATCCTAGATACATGCTTGGGAACGATAGGCACCTCAACCATTGTCTTCGCAACTGCTACCTCGGGAGAAACTTCCTCAAAATGCTGGAAAGGCGTTTCAATGAACTCGCCATCCAGATCCACATAACGGAAGGAGTTGAGGTGGCTTATCATGTACTCTTCCTCTCCGTGCACCGTTATAATCTTACCCTTAACAGGATATTTCAGCATCTGGTGCAAAGAGGAAGTAACTGCCCCGGCATAATGGATCCACGGTCTTCCTAGCAAACATGAATATGACGGACGAATGTCCATCACGTAGAAGGTGGAGTTGAAAACTTTCGTGCCTAATTTGATAGGAATATCAACCTCTCCATGAACCATTCTTTTGGAACCATCAAAAGCCCTAACAATGATGTTACTAGGCTTAAGAGTCAGTCCTTCGCAGTCCAAACGGTCTAAGGCTTTCTTTGGCAGCATGTTCAAGGAAGAACCAGTATCAACTAAGACATGGGCGAGAGTGGTTCCCCGGCATTCAACTGAAACATGTAACGCGTCGTTGTGTTTCCTTCCTTTGGGAGTTAAGTCAGCATCGGAAAAGCCAAGGCCATTATCAGCAGTAAGACTGGCCACACATTCCTGAAACAGGTCAACCGAAGTCTCTTGGGGAACATGTGCCGCCTTCAAGAATTTGATCAGGCCTTAGCGTGGGCTTCAGAACAGAGCAGAAGAGCCAACATTGAAATTTTAGAAGGGGTCTGCCCTAATTGTTCCACAACATCGTAGTCACTTTTTCTGATTATTTTCAAGATTTCATCCATTTCTTTCTGAGTGGTTCTGGGGATAACCACAGCATGAGCCTTCGTCCTGACAGGCACTTCCAGTATCCCCTTACCCTTATCGGTAGTTTCAGCAGATGGTCTTACTACAGGAGTATCCAGTTCTTCAATCACTGGGCCTTGCACAGATGGTCCAACAGGTGCAGAAGCTTTCAAGGGTCCGAAAACATCTCGAGGGGGAGCAATCTCCGGAGAAAAGATCCGGCCACTGCGGGTTATCTTGCTTGTACCTGTGATGTTCCCTACATCAAGGTTTTCTTCTTCAGAAATCTCTTAGACTTTCTCAATTTGTTTGATACCATGGTAGAAGATTTCTCCCCCATAGTTCCATGGTATCGTTTTGCTGGATTGGTACGGGACGGGTCCCGGCATGGTGATCTTTAAAGGTACACATTCAGAGTTGGGTGTAATCCTGACAGGCCTTTTGCAAGCCTTGGGAGGATTGTTGGAAATGGTTATGATTGCAATATCGTTGGTTGTAGTAGACAAAGTATAAGGAGTAACAGGATTGAAGGTATCAACAGGGGTTTTCTAGAAAAGTATCTCTTGGGTTTCCATCAGGCGTTGGACACTTGATTTCAACATTGGGCAATCACCTTGTATGTTCAAACAAAAATAACAGTCTTTATCACAACCAGGAAAGATCCCGGCTCTCAACAAATTTTCCTTAATCACAAGTAACAGCGTCAGCAGGTTAACAACATCAGTAACATGAGTGTCCTCCATAACAACATGAATATTGTGGCCGTGCTTGGGCATCGAAGCATATATAACATTGGGCTTCTCAGGAGCATCAAATTCTACTTCCTTAGCATCAATAAGATCCTGGATTTTGTTCTTAAGCGCCCAGCAATTATTGGTATCGTGCCCAGCACTGTCGGAATGGTAAGCACACTTAGCATTGGAGTGGTAGTATGGAGAGGAGGTGTTAGGGTTCTTTGGCGCTTCTTTCAAACTGGTCAGATTCAGATTCAACAAATGAGGAAGTACCTAAGCGGGCGTCATGTTGATGCAGGTGAACTGTCGTTGTGGCCTTTCCACCCGTTGTTGATTAGGTCTCGACTGATTTCTACGAGGTTGATCATTTGATGAGTTTTGAATCATCACATCCCCTACAGTCGGCCGACGCTCAGTTCTTCCCTGTCCCTTCTGATAATACACATCCTTTTGAATCTTTCCACTCTTAATACCGGCCTTAACCCTTTCGCCGGTCAAAATCAGTTCAGTAAATCCCGCGGAAGAACTTCCGATCAGATGATTGAAGAAGGGGCCAGATAGGGTCCCCAGAAACATGTCAACTAACTCCCTATCTGATAGAGGTGGCTGCACCCTTCCATCCAGATCACGCCACTTCTGGGCGTACTCTTTAAACCCTTCATTGGAATCCATCCCCATACTTTATAACTGAGTACGAGTGGGCGCCAAATCAGCATTGTATTGATACTGACGATAAAAAGCAGCTGCCAAGTCTTCCCAATTGTGAACCTCTGATCTCTCGAGTTGATAAAACCAGTCTAACTGCGTGCCAAACAAGCTGTCTTGGAAAAGTTGTACCCAAAGGTCTTTATCGGATGAGTGGGGTTGGATTTTTCTGACATACGAACTCAGTTGCATCTTTGGGCATGACAGGCCGTCATACTTGGCAAATGTTGGCACCTTGAACTTGGGAGGGATAACAATCCCAGCTACCAGCCCTAGTTCTTCAAAATCCAATCCGGGCACCCTCTGCAACTCCATAGCTGCCAATCTATCTTCAAGATTCTTATAATTATCATCCGCTGGTGGATACTGTTGTTCGGAGTAGTCTTCGTCTTCTTCCTTCTCTTCCTCTTCAACCTCGGATTCAGAAGGCACAACAGTCCCTTTCCCTTTACTGGCCCCTTCATCAGACATTGAGGGGAACTCGAGAACTCTCCTGGCCTGATGCTCAAATCTTCTTCCCAAAGTGGCTACTCCGGGTCTCTTTTTCTTTTTCTATTTATTCTTCTCCAATAAAACTTTGAGGTCCTCTTGACCCTTTGCCAAGGTCATGAGGAGTTGCTGGAACTTTGAATTTTGTGCCTGCAGATCCTTTACCGTTTGCTCCAAATCCATCTTGCTGAAATAAACAGCAGGAAGATAAGGAAACCTGGCGTGAAGACCTGTTTATGCATATGATAAATGGTATGTTATTCATGTAATGCATTCAAGGGTTCAAAAATTCAAATTTGTTGCAAACAAAAAGAACGCACGTCATATTAAGAAAGAAATTTGTTAGTACATAAGTGCCCCATGGGCGAAATATTACAAAATTCTTAATGTAAAAAGACACTGCGCATCATCTTTGGCGCGATGTAAGTGTTGAGAGTTTCCTCCTCGTGAAGTCAGCGGGTGAGCTCCAAAACCTTCTTCTCACTGGCATATAAGCTAGCTTCAAAAGTATCTTGTTCTTCCTTGAGTTGGATCCAACTCTTTTGCATTTCTTCCCATGATGTTGGCATGTCAGGATGTAGGATTGTGTATGGAACCTCTCCTTCCATAACAGGCTCTTTGATCAAGGGGAGAATGTGAGGGTATGGCATCATAAGATTCTGGGAGCGGGTTCGTATCCACTTGAGGTAAGGCTCAAGGGGGATGGAATTTTTGTGCCCCAGTGTCTTACTATCCACCTTGTTAGGCATCCTCCAAGCTATGATGAACCTTTGTCTAAGTCCTTGCGCATCGTTGTCGAAGTCAAAAACTAGGTCCGGAATCAGCATGTCATGAGGGCCATCCCTCCGAGCATATCCAAATTATCTTAAAGCTAGACAGGGGTTGTAGGTGATGCCTCCCCTAATGCCAAGTAATGGGACATTATGGAATTCCCCACAATGATCAATGATGATGACATTTTCTCTAGACCGAGAACACCAATGTACATCAGAATGTGTGAGGGTCATCAATCGTTGTGACCACCTTAAACCCTGCTCATTCTTCAAAACTGATTGTGGAAGGTGAGAAATAAACCACCTTGATAGGAGAGGAGTACAACACATGAGAACATCTTTTTTCCTCATTGTTTGTGTGTAAAATGAGTGTAGGATGTCCCCAAGCAATGTAGGTATAGGATTCCTGGATATGAAAATCTTGACAGCATTCACATCTATAAGCTGATCAAGGTTTGGGAACAAGACCAACCCATAGATGAGGAGAGCCACAATCTCTTCAAAGGCTTGTAGATCAAGAGAATTCCAGCAGTCTTGTGCCTTCTCGAACAGAAACTTTGCCAAGAAGCCCTTGACACCACTTCTGGTTTCCCAATGCCCCTTGATGTCAGATGGTTGCAAGTGTAATGCTTGAGCAACATCTTCAGGCTTTGGTTATTTTTCCGTACCGTTGTAGGGTAGTTGATTAAGAATAGGAATTCTCAAGAGTTGAGAAAATTCCTCCAAAGTAGGCACCAACTGATAATCAGGGAATGTGAAACAGTGGTGTAGGGGGTCAAAGAACTGGAAGATAACTTTCACCAAGTCTTCTTCAATGTTGGTGTTGACCAAGTTGAGAAGTCTATCATGTCTTTCACTGAAGAGGGAATTCTCTGGAATCCTGGATGTAAGCTCCTTGAGTTGAGGAGGGATTCTCATAAGGTTGACTTGAATTGTTTTCCTGCGAAGAGATTCCATGACCTACAAAACAAGAACAAAGATGAAGATCCAAACCCTTGAAATGGTTAGTGGATGCATATGATGCTTTATGATGTTCATGATGTATGCACAAACACATGTACAAGCAAGTCACACAAAACCCTAGTTTCAGTCTTGCATGAGGTTTCATAGGTAAATACCCTCTTGAGTTTAGTTGGCTCAAACCTGTCCTATAAATAGTAATCGGGTTCTAAGGAGCTCAATATCACTGGATTGTTTTCTATGTTCATTGTTTTGGTTTATCCACTTAACTAGAGACCAAAATATTCCAAGAAAACAACCCTCAATGAGTGTAGTATCGAGTATCTACCAACTTCGGACTGCACCAAAGTCGGTCATCTCACTACCCCTAATAAAAGGCCAAGATGGTCAAGTAAGGTTCTAAGAGTTCATTAGTGCTTCATGACATCACTCAGCGGCCCCGTATTCTCTTTGATTGACTCAAAGGCTACCAGTACTCACAAATATGTCGCACTAATATAGTTATTGCTTCAACCGTGTCAGTATACCTTGCACAGTTTCCACAACGTATTGCTATTTACCTATGAATGTTTCCCAAATCCGGGTGGAGGATTTCAAGCCCAAACAAGAGAACCAAAATGTAAAGCAAGCAAGGAAAACAATAATCATGCAAAGGGTGATCTAAGCCCTAAGGTTACTCCACTTTTAGAATTTTCCCCAGCAGAGTCGCCAGTTCTGTGATACGGTGGGAGAACTGACTTGGGATTTTGCGTTTGTGTTCGCAAATGTTTCGATTTAGCAAGAGTTGCCACCGACTTTTTATTTTATCCTAAGGAAATGTCAAAAAGCACAGGAAAGACCTTTGAGATGTTTTCTTGGGTTCGAGGAGTAGATTATAGAAAGGGAAGGTATTAGCACCCTTTCTATCCATGGTTATCCATGGGCTCTTAGTTACTTGCTTAAATCACTTGCTTTTCTTTTCAATTGTTTGAAATGGTGCTCTTCAATTGTTTGAAATGGTGCTTAGTGTGTGGTTTTGAAAGATGTTTTGAAAAGAGGCCATCGTTGTGACAACTTTTGTAATGATTCTTGTTTGAATGTATACAAAGGTGTTTTTGTCTTTTGAAAAGTTTTTAATGTTTGAAAGTAGCGTTTTGAAATTGTGTTGTGAAGTGTGTTTTGAAGATAGCAAGGATGTTTTTTTTGCAAGCTTTGATCAAGTAACTAAGAGTTGTCTACCCTATTTTACTCAAAGATCTTTCTTATGTTTTTAACCCTTTTAACAGTGTTGTTTCACCATTGTATTTGGTGAACAACCTTGTGTTAGGATGTTTAACGGGACAGGCGTGGGTCATCGTATAGACCATGATAGCAATTGTGTCAAGTATTTTTGGCAATTTTCTTTAGGGACTTGATCATTTTGTTTAGGCAACTCAGATAGCGTCATCGAGGGACTATGATCTTTGTTTTTGTTTTTTTGTTTTGCCAAAGTACTTGACATGCAACCATGGCCCATTTTTGAAGGCAACAAGTGGATTGAAACCCTAGGGGGTGCAAGTGTGAATTGGGTTTGTTTTTCATGCATGTTTATCTTGGATTAGGTTAAGCTAGTTGTTGATTTTATTTGGCATACAAACCCTAGGTCTAACCATGGCATAATTGAAAGCATTTAAAAGTGCGAGAATTTAAATCCTATACTATTACAACATGATATAGGGAGGGGGTACAAATTTAAATTGGGGATTATTTTGCAAGAAATTAAATCCTAAATTACTATTACAACCAAATTGAATGTACAAGATACAATATTTAAATGTGCAATAATACAATAAAATACAACAAATAAATGTTAAATAAAATGTATTATGCAAAAAGTTTTTATGTATGTAAAAAGTAATTTTTTAATGTGAAATGTAAAGAATGATAAAAAGGGTCAATTTTAATTATTTATTATTTAGGGCAAAAACCCTAATTCTTAAATAAATAGTATTATTTATTAATTATACACAATAATATATTGATTTGTACAAAAAAATAAAAGTATTTTGTAAAAGTGATATTTTAGTGCAAAATATTAATAAAAATAAAAATGTAATATTTTTGTATTTTTGACCTAATATTTTAATAAAAATAAAGTATATATATATATATATATATATATATATATATATATATATATATATATATATATATATATATATATATATATATATATATATATATATATATATATATATATATATATATATATATATATATATATATATATATATATATATATATATATATATATATATATATATATATATATATATATATATATATATATATATATATATATATATATATATATTAAACATATTAAATATATAAAAATAAAAATTAATTATTTACAAAAAAATGTGTATATTCAAGAAAATGTTTTTAAGTGTGTACAAGAAATGGGCCAGGGGGGTGTAAAAAGAAAAGAGGAGGGTGCCAAAAGCAAGCCTGTAAATGCCCAACCCAAACCAAACTTCATCTTCTTCCTTTGAACAAAAATACGCGCGCTTCAGTACCCAAATGCTATCTCCTGATTCTTTGATTTTTTGATAAAACTCATAACATGAAACTTGTAGAGCATCAAACAACGAATCCAACCATATAAAAACTTAAGCTAACTATCAAAGACCAGAGAGAATTTCTATGACTCTAATTTCTAACCTAGTTTTTTCAGAAAGTTCATGGGTGAAATTCTCCTAGCACGATTAATGTAAATGAAAACTAAGCATATGTATGGCTTCAGGGCTATGAGTACAACATATTTCATTCACAAACCTAAGCCTAACTATTCCTAAATAGAGAGATATAAGTCCATGAAATACCTGTTTCAGTTGACTTCGAGATGGACAATGCATCAACTTTCAAGGGTGCTTGAGCTTCTTTTGAGCTTGCCTGAGGTCCAAGGAAGCTTTTCCAATGCTTGGTTTGTTTTGAAACAGCTTGAATCGTGCCACAGAACTCAACCTGCAAAGCTTTGAAACAAAAATGGCAATGTGTGTTAATGGTGTTACAGCAACTTGTGGATGATCTGGATAGCTCAGGTAGGTTGGTTAGAAGGTGTTTGAAGTATCTTTGGGCAAAACGCACGATGGAATATGGAGATGGAGATGGTTCTGCAGGGGTTGCCCTGTTTTGCAGAAAAATAGGGATTTTGTGTACAAGGGGGTTGGAGAGGCAAAGGGGTTGTGTTTCTGGCTTGTTGGGAGGTATGAAACTTGTTTACAATGTTTGTGTAAGTTGGTTTCTTCAGATGTGAGAGATGGCTTGTATTTTACAAGTTTCTTCTACTTGAAGCAAGAGTGTGTATGTTCTCAATGCAAACCTGTACAAGCCCTCTATTATGCTGCACACTTTTCCATTGGTTCTTGGAATTGGTAGATTGGATCTTGCTTCAGAGATATGGCCTCATGCCTCAAGTATTTTGTTTTGACATAAAGTGCAACTTTACAAAAATGGCATTTTATCTTTTTCCAAATAGGGATTAATCTTGTACGCAATGTCCAAATGAACAAGATAATACCTTAGCTCAATGGTTATGCATTAAATTATGGAGTATAAACTGGTTTTGAGGCCTGCAAGCTAGTACCAAGCATGCTGATCTGAAAATGCAAGTTTGTATGAACATGTATTGGTCATGGACAAAAGTGAGTTTTTGCCAACTTCAAGCATTCGATTATCTCTAACCACAAGGGTGTTTGAGGAGTTCTAGGACAATTTGGAAAGCTTGGAACATGTACTATAACCCATCTTTGAAATGCAACTTGAAACTCCAAGTGTAACTATGTGTAAAATGGCCAAGAAGATGGGTCAAAATCCTGCCTAAACTAGGGCAAAATTTCTCTAAGTTAAAAGTTTTAGGTACCCTTGTTCCAAAAATCATAACATGAGATACAAGCTTCTTTTAAGAAAACTTTGTGAATAAAAATTGTAGACTTTGTGATGGACTACAACTTTCATGTTTCAAGTTTTGTTTGAGTCCATTTGCATCTTGGTGAAAAAATGGGACAAAGTTAGGAAAAAATAAGAAAATTTCATAACTTAGAAAATTTCTAAGTCATGAAAATTTTCCATTTTAAACCCTAATTTGCATTTTGGGTTTCTTGATGAACAAGTTTCATAATTTGACATGTCTTGATGAAAAATAACTCTTGGCACTTGATTTTGACCAAAAAGTCAAAGTTTGACTTTTCAGTGTACAGTCAAATTTTGATCAGTTGACAGAAAAATTCATCTATCAATCCTATGCATTTGAGATCTTTTGAACTTGTTGAATGGTTCAAGACAATGTCATTGATATCTTGAGTCCATATGTGATCTTGATTTGCCATTGGTTAGGTCAAACAGTCAAAAGTTGCCTTTGGGCAGTCAAAACCCTAAAAATGACCATTTTACCCTTTTGGTGATCTGATCGAATTTCTTGTGGAATTAGGATCCAAACTTGATCAAATGGTTCATATGAGTTCATAATGTTGATGTGGGTCAAAATTCATGGGGTTTGACTGTCAATTGGCCACAGTTGACTTTTTCCCCAATACAGCTGATTTCTAGGTCAACTGTCCAATTGACTGGGCAAAAATTTGAATAAAGGTTTGAAACTTGGTATGGACAAACTTGTGAGTCCAACATTAAGTATGAAAGTCACTTTGGGCATTTTAGGTCAAAATATCCCTGTGCAAACTCAAACCCTAATTTAGGTCAACAGTGCAAGGAGGTGTCTTGAGCAGAGCAAACCCTAGCTTGATCTTGAGTTCCAAGAGTCTTGTGATGAGAAATGTTGATGAAATGAGAGGGAAAATTTTGGGGTACAACACCATGATCACTTGATTCTTTCCTTCTTTGGTGACTTAAATCTCCTCCTCTATAAATACTTAAGCCCTCACACTACAATGGGACGAAAAATTTTACCTCAAGAAAAGTCTCAAAAATCACGAATTTTCAAAGAAAATGCATCATTGAATCTCAAGTTCCAGTTTGATTCAGTACAAACCACCACCTAAAATCACTAACAAAACATCTCCAAGGTAATAATAGGTATTTTTCCATGCCTATTCGTACCTAAAATCTACATACATGCCATGCCCGGTTTGCATTATTTTTCATTATCCGTATTACAAATTATACGCATTGTTAACTAATTCTAACAATTCAGATTGCTTAGCATGATTGTTTAGAAAATTTTTGAAGCCTTACATGCAAGTTTTAACATGAGGAATACAAGATGTCATTGTTAGGGCATAAAATTCTGTTTGTTTCATGGCGCAATGGCAGTGTTCTTGCTCGGCAAAGGAGAGGGCATAGGTTCGAGGCTGGGCGCTTGCAACCATCTTTTATTTGTTTTCTAATCTTTTCCACTTTCCATTATTTTTACTTATTTTCTTATTTATTTTTCTACTAATCGTTCTAATCCATACAAAAAAAAATAGTCTTAGGGTTTTTTATTAATTAATCTAATTTTGGACATTTTTTAATTCAATTTTATTAGACTTAGTTTTTTTAATTAATTAACCTTTGTAGTTAATTTAGAATTAGACAACTAATTATTTTCTAAATGCTCAAAATTAACCCAAAAATACAAAAAAAAATGTGACATTTAGACATTTAGGTTTTTTTAAAATAATAATTTTTAACATGTATTTCTATTTATTTACTATTTATTTTTAGACAAGTGTATAGGTTGTATAAAAATTGTAATAACTTAGTGTTTAATTTCTCTCATGGTTTTATTAAATATTATAACTGCCCTGAAGCCATGTAATAGTCCTAGGGCTTTACTTTTCGCACTTATATTTTATATACTTGTATACATAACTGTTAGATGTATGCTATTAGAGTTTGTATGGAAAGACAAAAACAAATGTTAGAAAACCTTAACTCGAGATAATATAACTGAACTGAATCTCCTTTGCACACTTTGCACCTCTAGGGTAACCTCTCTTTGTTGCCTTCGAATAAATGGTCATGTCCCTCGAAAATAGGGATGCTTTAGCAAAAGACCCTCAAATAAAGATCATAGTCCCTCGATGAACCTTCAATGTTGCCTACGAAAAATGATCTAGTACCTCCGATACGAAATTGCTAAAGTATCTCTTAAAGTTGTCTTCAATGACCCTTCGTCTGTCCCTTCATATCCAATAGATAGGGATACCTACTAACTAATGATACGAATAGCACTATCTCTAAAGAAGAAGGAAAAGAATAAGAACGACCTTGAGTGGGTAAGAAATTTTAATCGCTTGCTCACAACTCTTTTCTAAAAATAAACATTTTCCACATCACCTTCTCAAAAACAAATATTTTCAAACACTTTGTATGAATACTTGAGGACTGATACAAGAATCATTACAAAGTTATTCCTACTTTGGATTTTCAAAAATATTTTGAAATCACACATGCAAAGAAATTTTGAAAAAGTGAGCTAGCGATTAAGAGCCCGTAGATAACTACAGATGAAAAGGGTGCTAACACCTTCCCTTTTCATAATTTACCCCCGAACTCAAAATCTATCGAGGTCTTTCTTGTTCTTTTCATCCTTTCCTTATATTGGATAAAATAAAAGTCGGTGGTGACTCTAGCTAACCGCAACATTTGCGATAAAATGCTAAAAAAGTCAGTTCTCCCAATGTATTACAGAACTAGCGACTATGCAAGGGACATAATTAAAAGAGGGGTTACCTTAAGAGTTTAGATCACATTACTTGTTTAAATTGTGTGCTTTAACTTTAAGGGTTGCTTGGGTTTATTATTTGAAAGGTCTTACACCCAGATCTAGGGATGTCTTAGGTAAGTAGCAATAGATCATCGAGACTGTACGACATAAATCGATATGGTTGAAGTGATGGCTACGATTAGTGCGACACTTTGGTTTGTACTAATGTTCTCTGAGTCATTAAAGGATAACATTAGGCTTTTGTATGGTGTCATTAGCACTAACTTACTTTTAGAACCTTAATTAACCCATCTTGGACATTAGAAGTTAGTGAGATGGCTGGCTTTGGTGCAGTCCAAGGTTGGTTGATACTCGATGCTACACTCATTGAGATTTGACTCGTAGGATATTTTGGTTGCAAGTTAGTTGTCGTACTAAAATAAAACCTTCGATAAAGATCTATGATATGAGATTCCTAGAACCCGGTTACTATTTTAGGACAGGTTGAGCCAACTTAAATAGAGAAGGGTACTTACCTTTCAACCTCATGCAAGCCTTTAAACATAAGGCTCTTGTATGATTTATTTGTGTTTGCTACTTGTTTAAGCATGAAAATAACATTGTGGCATCATAACATTATAACATTATAACATTTTCACTAACCATTTCAAGGACCTAGGGATTTGTCTTTGTCCCTTATTGAAGGTCATGGCTTCTGCTCGTAGAAATACTATCTGAATCAACTTTGTAAAGATACCTTCCAAGCTTAAGGAGTCTGTCTCAAAGGTTCCAGAAAACTCTCAATTCACCAAAAGGCATGTCTATCTACTCTGTTTGGTTACCCCCGGTTTCGAAGATGACATGATGAGTGTCCTGTTTCAGTTCTTTGATCCTAAGCATCATTGTTTTACCTTTACAGATTACCAGTTGGTGCCCGCGATGGAAGAGTTCTCTAAGCTACTTGGAGTGCCTATTCTTGATCAGACACCCTTCACCAGTCTAGAGAAAGTTCCAAAACCTCAAGATATTACAGCAGCCTTATATCTGAAGTTGTCAGACATTGTATCTATTGGGAAACAAGAAGTGGAGTTAAAGGTCTTCTTGCTAAATTTCTGATAGAGAAGGCTCAGTTGTTTCTAGATGCCATGAGTTTTCATACTTTTGAAGATATTTTGGCTTTGTTGATTTATGGTTTGGTACTATTCCCTAATCTAGACCAACTCATAGACGTGAACACCATCAAAATATTTCTTACTCATAATCTAGTGCCTACTTTTGTTGGAGATATTTTGCATTCTGTTCACACTCGTACTATGAGGAAGCGAGGGACTCTTATGTGTTGCATACCTTTACTTTTCAGGTGGTTTATTTCGCACCTTCCCTGATTAGTGATGAAGAATGAACAAGGTTTGAGGTGGTCTCAAAGGTTGATTCCACTTGCTCATTCAGATATCTATTGGTGTTCCCGATTTCAAGAGGACATCACTATTATTGACCATTGTTAGAAATTCCCTAATGTGCCACTCCTTGGCATAAGAGGAGGAATCACTTACAACCCTTCTATAGTTCTACGTCAGTTTGGTTATGCTTGAAGAGACGGTCCTCATGATATGCTTATTCAGGGTATTGTGTTTGATTAAAAGAACGATCCTCAAGGTTACCGTCAAACATTTATACATGCTTGGGGCATGGTGAATAAGATTGATAGCAAGACTTTGGGACATAAAAACTCTATCCCTTTGGAGCCCTACCTCAGATGGATGCGATCTCATGCTCAAAATCTTATAATGCCATATCCAGCTGTCATACCAGTAATTGTGGAGCCTGTTGTTGAAGGAGATGTTCCTCGTACCATTCTTCATCCTCATATGCCTACTGACTTTGAAGAACTACAAAAGTTCTGGATTCAACTCAAGGAAGAAAGGGATACCCTTGAGACTCACTTATATGCTAGTGAGAAGAAAGTATTGGAGCTGACAAAATGACTCCATGAAGAGCAGAGCCTTAATGCATATGTCAACACAAAGAGGAAGCATCCATGGAATACTTAATGCCTTAGGCTATAGGAGTTTCAAAATTTGATTATTTTGTTGTCATTGTAAGCCTAAAAGGCAGTTATAATTTGAACTTACTGCTAAGTTTCTTTGTTTCCTTTTTTATTAACAAATTTAAATCCCACGAGGTCCTTGAAAACATTGCATATGCATATACATACCATATCATTGTATTCTCAAGACAAGTTTTCTCATCTTCTTGTGGCTTATTTCAGTAGAAATGGCTCTTGAATAAACAGTCAAAGATCTCCAAGCTCAGAATGCCCAATTCCAACATATGTTCCTAAACTTAGCCAAGGGACAGGGGGAGCTGAAGGAACTCATTACCAAAGAGAAGAAGAAAAAGACAAAGAAACCAGCCGGCATCCTTAACATGTGAAGAAGGTTCAAGGGTCCAGTCAAGCGAGTTCAGGATCCCGATACTTCATTAGAAGAAGACGACGAACATGATAAATATGATAAGAGTGGTGAAACTGAAAAAACCAACCATGGTCCTGTCAAATACTCTGATGACGAGGAAGAAGATTATCTGAATGAACAATATCCCCCTACTGATGAAAAATACAAGTAGCTAGAAGATCATTTAAATGTTATGGAGAACCAGAAAGTGTCTGGGTTAGATTTTGAGCATTTAGGTTTAATCTCAGGAGTGGTCATTCCTCATAAGTTCAAAGTCCCCACTTTTCAAAGTATGGCGGTGTTTCTTGCTCAAATCTTCATTTGAGGTTATATGTCCAGAAGATTCAACCACGCACTGCAGACAAGAAGTGGTGGGTGCATTTCTTTCAAAAGAGTCTGTCTGGAACACAGTTGGAGTGGTTCCATCAACTAGAAGGGACCAATATCCATACCTGGGAAGATTTGGCTGCTACTTTCTATAAGCAATACCAGTATAATTCTTATCTTGCACCAACCCGTACGCAGCTACAAAGTATGACCATGGGCTTTAGTGAAGGCTTTAAAGAGTATGCTCAGAAATGGAGAGATCTAGCAGGAAGAGTTCAGCCTCCCTTGTCTGATAGGGAATTGGTTGACGTGTTTATGGGAACTTAGACAGGTCCTTTCTTCAATCATCTGATTGGAAGATCTTCATTCGGGTTCACCGAGTTGATATTAATAGGGGAACATGTTGAAGGTTGGATCTGAAGCGGAAACATTCAGGTGGATGCATCTTCAAGTATTGCGAAGAAGTCATTAACAGGAAGAAATAAGCTAATGTTGTGTATGACCAGAAAGGTCGTAGTAAAGGTGACCGCCACCAATATGTGGGAGAAGTAATGATTTCCAATCCCACACCAACGTAACATCAACAACAAGGCAATCAGCGTAGGTCGCATGCACTCAGGAGACAATTCACCAAAGTCAACATGCCATTGGCGCAAGCATTATAACACACGTTGAAGCATGGCTGGTTACATTAAAGGACCTTCCTCATAACCCAAATACTTCCCATCCTCGGTACAATCTGAATATAAGGTGTGCGTACCACTCCGACAGTCCCGAACATGACACTAGCAATTGTTGGGCTCTGAAAAATAAGATTCAAGACATGATTGACTCCAAGGAGATTGAGTTTGACCCTACGGAAACTCCTAATATGATCACTGCACCTATGCCTAATCATGACAAGTGCGATAATGCTATCAACATTGTGGAATACACTGACAGTGACTGCGAGATAGACAATTGGATCTTCCCTACTACCGGCCGCGGCCTCAATAATTGGAAGGATGTAGAATTTATACCAATCTCCTTTAGTCAGAAGTAAATGTTATTTCTTATTTTCTTACTTACAAGTTTTTTGGTTATGTAATTTAAACAATAAACTTTAAGCCTTGTTCCTTACCCGAGGCACAACGGTCAATTTGTTAGGGTTATCATTATTCGTCAACATGTTTTTCATTTAATAAATCATTGGAAATTTGCATTCAAATTTTGCGCTCTTTGTCTTTCTTTTACTTTATTATTTTCAAAATATCTATGTGTTCTTATACACACCCACATAATAATTTACAGATCCACATCCACTCTGGATACCATTGATAACAATTCTACTATTGCAAATTATGACTTTGAAAATTCAATCTACCAAGTCGGGGACGAAGGTGAGGAAGATTGTGAAGTGCCTAGAGAACTTGCTAGACTATTAGAAAAATAAGAAAGAGCTATACAACCGCATGAAGATCCAGTCGAGGTTGTGAACTTAGGTACTGAATATAACAAAAAAGAAATCAAAATAGGTGCCGACCTAGAAGACAATGTCAAAGAGAGGTTAATTCAGATGTTGCGTGACTATGTTTGAGATCTTTTCTTGGTCGTACGAAGACATGCTAGATCTTGATATTGATATTGTGGTTCATCGTCTACCAATGAAGGAAGGTTGTCCCCCTATAAAGTAGAAGGTTTGTTGTATGCGTCCCGAGATGTCTGAAAAGATCAAGGCTGGAGTTATGAAGCAGTTCAATGCATGTTTCTTAGCTGTTACGTCCTATCCTCAGTGGGTTACAAATGTAGTTCCAGTACCTAAGAAGGACGGTAAGGTGCATATTTGTATAGACTACATGGATTTGAATAGGGAAAGCCCCAAAGATGACTTTCCGCTTCCACATATTAATGTTCTGGTTGACAACACCGCTCAACACAAAGTATTTTCCTTCATAGATGGTTTCTCCGGTTATAATAAAATCAAGATGGCACCTGAAGACATGGAGAAGACTACTTTTGCCACACATTGGGGAACTTTCTGTTACAAAGTTATGCCTTTTGGTTTGAAGAACGCTGGTGCAACATATCAGCGTGCTATAGTAGCTTTGTTCCATGATACGATTTATCACGAGATAGAGGTTTATGTTGATACCGTGATATCCAGGTATCAGACGGAAGAAGAACACCTTGACCACTTGCATAAGCTATTTAAGAGATTGAAGAAATACAAACTGAGGTTGAATCCAAACAAGTGCACCTTTGGGGTAAGATCTGGTAAATTCCTAAGTTTCATCATCAATGGTAAAGGTATTGAAGTTGATCCCGCCAAGGTTAAAGCCATTCAAGAAATGCCAACTCCCCATATTGAGAAGGAAGTTAGAGGTTTCTTAGGACGATTTAACTACATTGACAAATTTATTTCCCATTTGAATGCTACTTGTGAGCCAATATTCAAGTTACTAAAGAAAGATCAAGTATTGAAGTGGAACGACGATTGTCTGATAGCCTTCGACAAAATCAAGGAGTATCTCTAGGAACCTACGACTCTGATGCCACCGGTTGAAGGAAGGCATATGATCATGTACTTGACAGTATTAGAGAACTCAATGGGGTGTGTGTTGGGGCAACATGACGAGTCTGGTCAAAAAGACAATTTAATATACTACCTTAGAAAAAGGTTTACCGACTGTGAAACAAGATACTTACTACTCGAGAAAACTTGTTGCGCTTTGGCATGGGCTGCTTGCCGACTAAGAAAATATATGTTGACTCATACTACTTTGTTGATATCTAAGATGGATCTAATAAAATACATATTCAAGAAACTCGCTCTCTTTGGAAGAATAGAAAGATGGCAAATGGTCTTGGCAGAATACGATATTCAGTACACTACTCATAAGGCAATCAAAGGAAGTGTATTGGCAGATCATTTGGCTCATTAAGCAGTAGATGACTATCATTCTATGAATTTTGAGTTCCCAGATGAGAATATTATGTTAATTACTGATTATACCTGGACGATATGAAGGACCTGAACCAGGATCCCGGTGGACCGTGGTTTTTTATGGAGCTTCCGATGCGCTTTGTAATGGAATTGGTGTTGTGATTGTCTCTCCCAAGGTTTTCTAAACGCCCTTCACCGCCAGATTATGTTTTGACTGTACCAACAACATGGCCGAATACAAAGCATGCATCATGGGTATCAAGGTTGCTATCGATATGAGAATTAAATTCTTGAATGTATATAGGGACTCAGCCTTAGTAATTAGTCATATTAAGGGAGAATGGGATACGAAGCACCCGAATCTCATCCCTTATCAAGAGCATGTGTTGACATTAATTCCATAGTTTGAATAAATCACTTTTGAACATATTCCACGTGAAGAGAATCAATTGGGAGACGCATTGACTACCATTTCATCTATTTTCAAAGTCAAATGGGACAATGAAGCTCCTCAAATTACTATTGAGATACTAGACGAACCGACACATTGCCACGAAGTTGATACTGATGAGGTAGATGAAAAGCCTTGGTACCATGAAGTAAAAATATACCTCAAGACTCAAGAGTATCCTGAAGGGACATCTATTAATGATAAGAAATTCCTAAGAAGGTTCTCTTCCAAGTTCTTTATGAGTAATGCAATTTTGTACAAGCGCAATCGTGATTCAACTTTGCTTCGTTGTGTAGACAAGAAGGAGCTGAGAAGATTATGGAAGATATACATGAAAGAGTCTTTGGTACTCACTCTAGTGGGCATACGATGGCTAAGAAAATTCTGAGAGCGGGTTATTATTGGTCTACTATGGAAACTGATTGCCATCATCATTCTAGAACTTTTCACAAATACCAGATTTATGCTAACAAAGTACATACGCCTCTGATTCCTCTAAATGTATTTTCTTCTCCTTGGCCGTTTGCGATGTGGGGCATTGATATGATTGGAGAGATTAATCCTACCGCCTCTAATGGACAACATTTCATCCTAGTCGCTATTGATTATTTCACGAAGTGGGTGGAAGCAGCATCGTTTTCCTCCGTTACCAAGAATGATGTGGCTCAGTTCATTAAGCATAACCTTATCTATCGGCATATCATCCCTGAAAGAATCATCACAGATAATGGTACCAATCTTAACAATACTATGATCATGGAACTTTGCACGTAGTTCAATATTAAGCACCACAATTCTTCTCTGTATCGACCAAAGATGAATGACGCAGTTGAAGACGCCAACAAGAATTCCAAGAAGATTTTGCAGAAAATGACGGTGACCTACAAAGACTGGTATGATATGCTACCATTCACTCTTCATAGTTATCTCACTTCAGTACGTACATCAACTTGGGCAACCCCATTCTCTCTAGTCTATGCTATGGAGGCTGTCTTACCTGTCGAAGTCCATATTCCTTGCCTAAGGATTATGAAAGACGCAGGTTTAGATGAAGATGAGTGGATTCAGACTAGGTTGGACCAGATAAATTTAATTGATGAAAAGAGGCTTGCGACTGTTTGTCATGGTCAAATGTACCAGAAACGCACGATCAAGGGCTATAACATGAAAGTCAGACACTAGGTGTACTAGGCTGGTGATTTGGTAATAAATTACATCATCCTACCACAAGGTGATCCTATGGGCAAATGGAATCCCACATACGAAGGGCCACTTATGATCAGGAAGATATTTTCTGGCGGTGCTATGACTTAACACCATGAACGGTGAAGATTTTTCACACCCTGTGAACACAGACATAGTCAAATAATACTACACATAAAAGAGACTCGCTAGGTTGACAGGCCTAGGAAAAAATAAGGGCATCCCGGCGAACCAAAAGGGTTTGGGCAAAAATTAGGGATATATATATATATATATATATATATATATATATATATATATATATATATATATATATATATATATATATATATATATATATATATATATATATATATATATATATATATATATATATATAAATTATACATCCGACAAGTCAAAAACCTGAAAAGGTAGCTTGGGCAAAAAAGGATATCTCGGTGGATTGAAAACCATAAAGGGCTGTCCAGGAAAATGTTACGGATTAAAGTGTATGAATATGCCCCGTTGGATCATCTACTTACAACAAGCTTTGTTATCAACGCCAATATCAAATGGTATAAATCAATCTAGTCATCTTTTTTCGACGACAAGTGCTGAGATGATGAAGACATAGAGGCAATAACAGAGTTAAAACTCGATGGGATCATTTCCACATATCTATTTTTCTTGTTTATCACTTTGTATTTTTTTCAATTTCACAACTTCCACTTACTAGGATTTTTGTCTCCTTCTATAACACTGCCTGTTCATAGGCAAACTTTGAAAATCAATACAACTCAATCTATTTCAAAATTCAAAAATATTTGTTTATACTTCCTCTGTTTTTTTGTGAATACGTCCATTGGTTACTTTGAATGAACATATGTATTTGAATATGATCGCCATTTACAAATATTTGCATAAAAAATAGGATTAGCATTTATCGAAGACTCTAGGAGTTGGGATAATGTTTAACTCATTCATAAATCCCAACATAGCAATCTCCATGAAACTATATCTACAGAGCTATCTTCGTAAGCTCATCCCCAACAAAGATATATTCCCCAACAAGTCTAATATGCCCTCAGGCAGAAATTGGGGCATCTTCCAGCAATTCTCCTCCATATCCCTAATGGATAACTTGACCTGACCATCATCCGTAATAGGTCCCCTAGAGGATAAATAAGTTTGATCATTTCCCCAATGTTGTACCCCAAAATTTGCCCTCTCATTTATCAAAACTTTTCTCACAAGATCTCTTTGATTCAGGACTGGATTAGGGTTTGGTCAGCTCAAGACATCTCATCTTGCATTGATAACCCAAAATTAGGGTTTGAGTTGGCACAAGGATTTTTGGACTATCATTGATTCATATGACTTTCAAACATCATTATGGATCCCTAAGATCACTCAGGACAAGTTTCAAGCCTTGAACCACATTTTTGATCAGTCAATTCGACAGTTGACCTAAAAATCAGCTGTATTGGGGGAAAGGTCAACCATGGCCAATTTACAGTCAAACTTCATAATTTTTGATCCACATCAACATTTTAAACTCACATGTATCATTTGGTCAAGTTTGGATCACAATTCCTCAAGAAATTGGGTCAAATCACAAAAAGGGCAAAATGGTCAAAATTAGGGTTTTGACTGAGGAAGGGAAATTTCTGATTTTTAACCTAGAAAATGACAATTGAGCTCAAGCATGATTTCAAGGATTCAATGGCATCACCTTTACTTAATTACATGGCTTAAAACATCTCAAATTCATTGGATTGACAGATGAAATTTGCAGTCAACTGGTCAAAAGTCAACTGTATACTGAAAAGTCAAACTTTGACTTTTCGGTCAAAATCAAATACCAAGGGTCATAATTCATCAAAACGTGTCCAAATGTGAAACTTGTTCACCAAGAAAACCAAATTTGAAAATTAGGGTTTGAATTTGAAAAAATTTCTAACTTAGAAATTTTCTAAGTATAGAAAATTTTCTTATTTTTTCTCAACTTTACACCACTTTTTCACCATGATGCATAATGATTCAAAGAAAGTTCCAAACATGAAAGTTGTAGACCTCCATGAAGTCTACAACTTTGGTTCACACACTTTTCCCTAAAGATTCATGGATCTCAAGATATAAATTTGTGAATACATGGTCATGAACTAAATAACTTAGTGGAATTTTGCCCTAATTTAGGCAGGTTTTGGACCCAACTTCATGGCAACTTTTCACTTAGTTATAAGAGGTATCTCAAAATTTATTTCAAAGATGAATTATATAGCACATTGCAAGCTTTCCAAAATGTCTAATAACTCCTCAAGATCATTTTTGAGTAGGGAGAATCGAAGAGATGAAGTTGGCCATTTCTCACTTTTTGTCCAAGCCATTTCATGAAGAACAAAGTTGCAAATCAATCCTATGTTGGCTAATTCATGTTGTACAGGTCCTAAACTTGTTTCACACTCCTTAATTAAATTCTTACTCAGTTGACAAAGCTTTGATCCATGCTTTTGAACCTTTATCCAACTTGTAATTCCATTTATGGCAAAAAGGTTCCATTGCCATTTTGAAAAAGAGAAACTTTTGCAAACTTTACAAGTTTGAGCTTTGGACCTGTCCCCTTGGTGCATACAATTCTCACAGGTCTCAAGTAAGTTGTACAAACTAATACCAACCCTAAGGGAGCAAGTACAAGCATGGCAAGTATAGTCACTTCACTTTACTTCAAATGCAAGGAAAGTTGCAAAAAGGCTAGGGCTTGCAGATCTGTTGGAGAGTTGACATCAAACCATTTCAATACTAATATAAAAGCATTATGCAACACAAGACGATGGGAAAAGGACCTGAAACACTCCCAACCAGCAAAACACCAAAAATCTGTCCAAAACTGCAGATTTTGCATAAGCATGTCCATCTTCTATTTGGCTCGTGCGTTTTGAGTTTGGATCATTCAAACATTTTACATACTTGATACCTAGTCAATCCAGACCTTCATCCTTGTTCTGTAATCACTCCTCCACCATCTGCCATTGTTTACTTTAGAGCTTGCAGTTTGACTTGGCCAAGGAGTTCCAGCTACTTTCAGAGCAAGGCAAGGGTTGGAATACCTTCAGGGAAGCTCAAGCAAGCATCAGGCCTCCCTCAAACTCATCACAGTTTCGTCCATGATTCCAGCTGAAGGAGGTAAAATCTCAAACTCTATCTCTTTGTACAGGCAACCTTAGGCCACGATTTGTGAATAAAAAATGTAGTCTTCATCATAACGAAGTTGTACATACCATTATCTTGCATTGATTTTATTTGTGCTGGGAGAAATTGGAACTTGAAATTTCTGGAAACATTAGGTTAAGATTTAGGGCTATTAAAATTCTCTTTGTTTTTTGATTAATAGTTCACATAACTTATATGGTTGGAATCGTGAGTTAAAGCACTACAATTTTCATGTTATGAACTTTTATTTTTATGGAAGTATGAGAAAGTTACAGGGTGTCTGGCCAAGTGTGAGGAAGGAGATGAAGTACAGGGCATAGGGCGCATTTTGTGTTATATTGTTTTTGCTTTCCTGAAGACAATAGAAGTATAGCCACCCCAGTGGCAAAGCAGCGCACTGGTGAGACCCATGTCCTGGGTTCGAACCTGCGCGCTACTTTTGTATTTTTCACATTTCTCTTTTCCATTTTTTTGCCATTGTTTGCAAGTTGGTCTTAGTCTCCTGGGCCAGTGTTTTTGCTAACCTTACCACAAATCTGCTACATCACCCCCCTGCAAACTCTTGTTATATTTTATATTTTATTTGTTTTATTTTCTTATTTAATATTTTAAATATTTTCTTTAATACCAAAAAATCCCAAAAAATGTAAATTAATGATATTGCACTTTTATTTCATTTTTATTCTATTTCTCACATAAAAATATAATTTAGTTTTAATAGGATATTATTTATTTTCTTAATAAACTTGTAAATATAATTAATTATATTTAGTTTAATTTATTTTGCATTTCATACTTATAAATACCTATTTTTGCATATATTAATTTTAATATTTATATACAATATTATTTATTATTTTTACACAAGAAAATGCACAAAATAATACATATAAAAACTTTATTTTCTCTTAAATAGTAATTAGGGTTAAACCCCTTTAAAAATTATTTTCTTTACCTTATATTTTAGGTTTAGATGAAATCTTTCTTTGATATAAAAACAAGACACAAAAACCTTTTTACATGTACATTGCATTGCATTTTCTTTAAATATTGTATTATATTTATTCTAATTCGTATAAATTCGATTTGGTTGTAATAATCTATTTAGGTTTATATTCTTGCAAATCCGTATTCAAATTTGTATTCCCCCTTTCCATAAATTGTTGTAATAGCTTAGAAATATTTACATTACGCAATTTATCGCTTTATATACCATGATTAGTAATTAGGGTTTGTATGATAAGAACAAAACAAAGCAAAATAGAACACCCTAAATACAAGACAAGATCAAAGCATGAAAATGATACACTTGCACACAAACACCCTTAGGGTTTCTCCACTTGGTTGCCTAAAAAATGGCCATGTTACGCATGCGAAGTATCTTGGCAAAATAAAACAAATATAAGATCATAGTCCCTCGATGATGCTATTCAAAAGTTGCCTTACAAAGTGATCTTGGTCCCTCAAAAAATGCTAAGATACTTTGCAAACATTGCTAATCATGGTTATACGATGACCCACGCCCGTACCGTTTACACCCAAAGATAGGGTTGCTTACCAAATCAATGGTAAGACAACAATGTCAAAGGAATAGAAAATGCATAAGAAAGACATTTGAGTAGGTAGATTACTTCTAGTTACTTGCTCCATTTCAAACAACAATCCTTGCTATTTTTCAAAACAAACACACACATTTCAAAAACATCTTACAAACATTGAAAACATTTTCAAAAAGACAAACATCTTTGTATACATTCTTACGAACGAGAATCATTACAAAGATCGCCTAAACGAATGGCCTCTTTTACAAAATACTTTCAAAACCACACCAAACACAATTTCAAACAAACAAAAGCAAGTGATCTAAGCAAGTAACTAAGAGCCCGTGGAAAACCATGGATGAAGAGGGTGCTAATACCTTCCCTTTTCATAATCTACCCCCCGAACTCAAGAAATAATCTCAAAGGTCTTTCCTGTGCTTTTTCACCTTTCCTTTTGGATAAAAGAAAAGTCGGTGGCGACTCTTGCTAACCGCAACATTTACGATAAAACGCAAAACCTTAAGTCAGTTCTCCCACCGCATCACACCCAACATACAGTGAAGACTTCCTCAACGCATCCTATAAAATTTCAATCCCCATCGGAGTTTATTTCCTCGACACAATTTATAGGAATTTAATTCCCCGGAGGAATTTATTACTTCATCACCGTAAATCCCTAACAAAATTCTCGTCTCTAGGAGGGTTTAATCAAAGTTGTTATCCCCAGAAGAGTTGTTACGGTATCTGAAACCTGGATAGATAGAATACTGAAGGAATATCCATCTCTTTTATCCCCACTCAGGGTACGTAAGAATCAAATCCTTCAACAAAAATAACAGTGAATGAATGACTCTCCATGAATGCCTCTATCCTCAAGTAGAAGTCGAAGATCCCCAGTGAAGTATCCTCAAACAAAAAGCGGGAATCCCCAGCAAAATTATTCCCGACAGAAATTGAAGAATCAATTTCTTCATCTCCAGCAACAGTCCGGGATTTATTTTCCCCAGCTAGACATTGTTACAAGGAGCTACCGATACGCTTCAACAAAATATTACTTCCATACATTATTTCATAATACATCATAGGATATGCATACTAAAACGCATATAACACTCTCATTTATTTTGATACCATCATTACGCAATGCATTACATACATCATGACATTACATAAAGCTAATTTTTTCTTTTCAAGGTAAAATTCACAAACAGACGAATATCATCTGCAATTTTCAAATAGGTCAGAGATTAATTCCGGAAACAGGACGGGGAAACTATCTATATGACCAGACGGTATGAATTCCCGAAACAGGACAAATTTACCAACGAAAAACAGGTCCCAGATTAATTCTTGAAACAGGATGGGGCAACTATACATATGACCAGGCGGTATGAATTCTCGAAACAGTACGAGTTTACCAATGAAAAACAGATTGTAGATCAATTCTTGAAATAGGATGGGGGGACTATCTTCATGACCAAATGATTTCCTTCAGAGGTTTATTCTGAAAAGCATCTTCTTCAAGGCCTTCGTCTTGAAAAATATTTTCCTTCAGAGATTGTCTGAAAAACATTCTTCAGATACAGTCAGGCGTAGACTCATTCTGATACTCCTATCAACAGTCACATTGGATGGCATCTATAAGCCCATCTTTGGCGACACTTTATCACCTCTTTGAATGGCATCTTTAAGCCCATTCAAGCAGTATAATCAACCAACAGCGTTACTTTGTGCACCAGCGAGTGCAAATTTCTGAGCACTTAAGTGTTCAATCCTCTTCCACCTTCAGATCACGAATGGAAGACATGACAATCTAACTCTTCAGGTTTAAGAAGATTGAACAGGGGCAGCTGTTATACCATAAAATTTCCCTCCCATTTTTGAAGATAATTGATTCAAGACACCTCCTCATGCTCCTAGGGTTCTTAATTGCTGAAGATTACTCAAGGGTTTGAGCATACAAACACCTCTCCTAAGCAATTGACCTACGACTAGGGTTTTGTGTTTCTTAAAGAAAATTGAGCTTCTAATGCCTCAAGTGGATTCCATGATTCATCATATGCTTCAAGGTACCCTTATGACAAGTTTCAAGTCTTGGACCATAATTTTGCTCAGTCAATTGCTTAGATGATTGAAAATCAACTAAATTGGATAAAAAGTCAATTATGGTTAACATACAGTCAAAACTCAAGATTTTTGGTCAACATCAAGATTTTGAGGTCACATTCATAATTTTATCAAGGGTTGATCATGATTCATCAAGAAAACTCAAGATTCATCAAAAGTCAAAAATTACTAATTAAGGTTTTCTTAAGGAGAAGTCAACTAAACTTTGACCAAGCATAACTTTCACATGCTTCATCATAAATTTCTCAACTAAAGCCCATTTTAAAGGAAATTCAATTCTCTACAATTTTGTCCCTCTAAGATCAAAGCCAAAAATGCTTCATTTGAGAGATATGGATCAAAATATTACAGGTCATTTTAAAAGTCAATAAAAAGACATTTTTTGTCATGGAAATTTACATTAAGTTAAAGACTTCAAATGAAAAATTACCAACATGAAAGTTGCAGGAGACATATTGAGGTTTTCAAAAAGTCCAAGATCACCTTCATATGACAAAAATTGTGAGAGCTATGATTGGCACAAGTTGGACAATTTTTGAGAAATGCATGAAACCTCAATTGAGCAATTTTGAATTTTCAGACTAATGGGCCTAACTTTTGAGGATCAAACATGTTTATGATATGATAGAAGACCTCTAAGTCCATTGGTACATGGTCATATTTTTTATCCTATTTATTTAAATTTTTATTTAACTTTTGTAAAAGAATTAAATTAAAAATAACAAATAGTTGGATCAATGTTGGACTATAATCATTTGGACATCTTCTAGAAGGCCCAAGACCTCATAAAAGCTTGCCAAAACCGTGAGAGAGATATTTGAGACAAGGATCTTCAAAAATGATAAGTTAGAAAACATGTTTCATTGATTTTTGGTAACACCATGATCACTTGATTCTTTCCTTCTTTGGTGACTTAAATCTCCTCCTCTATAAATACTCAAGCCCTCACACTACAATGGGACGAAAAGGTTTGCCTCAAGAAAAGTATCAAAAATCACAAACTTTCAAAGAAAGTGCACCATTGAATCTCAATTTCCAGTTTGATTCAGTCCAAACCACCACCTCAAATCACTTCGGGAATATCTCCAAGGTAAGAATAGGTAACTTCCATGCCTATTTGTACCTAAAACTTACATACATGTCATGTCTGATTCACATTATTTTTTATTATTCGTATTACAAATTATACACATTGTTAACTGATTCTAACAATTTAGATCGCTTAGCATGATTGTTTAGAATAGGTTTGAAGACTTACATACAAGTTTTAACACGAGGAAGACAAGATGCCATTGTTAGGACATACAATTTTGTTTGTTTCATGGTGTCGTGGTAGTGTTCTTGCTCGGTAAAGGAAAGGACGTGGGTTTGAGCCTGGGTGTTTGCACCCATCTGTTATCTGTTTTCTAATCTTTTCCACTTTCCATTACTTTTACTTATTTTCTTATTTAATTTTCTACTAATAGTTTTAATCCTTAAAAAAATTTTAAAAAAAATAGCCTTGGGGTTTTTTATTAATTAATCTAATTTTGGACATTTTTTAATTCAATTTTATTAGACTTAGTTTTTTTAATTAATTAACCTTTGTAATTAATTTAGAATTAGATAACTAATTATTTTCTAAATGCTTAAAATTAACCCAAAAATACAAAAAAAAATGTGACATTTTAGACATATTGGTTTTTTTTATTTAAAAATTTAACATGTATTTTTATTTATTTGCTATTTATTTTTAGACAAGTGTATAGGTTGTATAAAATTTGTAATAGCTTAGTATTTAATTTCTCGCAAGGTTTTATTAAATATTGTAACTACCCCGAAGCCATAGTCCTAGGGATTAACTTTTCGCACTTATGTTTTATATACCTATATACATAACTATTAGATGTATGCTAATAGGGTTTGTATGAAATACAAAAACAAACGTTAGTAAACCTTAACTCGAGATAATATAACTGAACTGAATCACCTTTGCACACTTTGCACCTCTAGGGTAACCTCTCTTCGTTGTTTTCGAATAAGTGGTCATGTCCCTCAAAAATAGGGCACGTTAGCAAAAGACCCTCGAATAAAGATCATAGCCCCTCGATGACCCTTCGATGTTGCATACGAAAAAAGATCTAGTCCCTCCAATGCGAAATTTCTAAAGTATCTCTTAAAGTTTCCTTCGCTGACCACTCAATAACCCTTCTCATGTCCCTTCACATCCAGTAGATAGGGCTACCTACCAACTAATGGTACGGATAACACTATCTCTAAAGGAGAAGGAAAAGAATAAGAACGACCTTGAGTGGGTAAGAATTTTTAATCCCTTGCTCACAACTCTTTTCTAAAAATAAACATTTTACACATCACCTTCTCAAAAACAAATATTTTCAAACACTTTGTACTCATTCTTGAGGACAGATACAAGAATCATTACAAAGTTAGCCATACTTTGACTTTTCAAAAATATTTTCAAATCACACACACAAAGCAAATTTAAAAAAGTGAGCTAGCAATTAAGAGCCCGTAGATAACTACAAATGAAAAGGGTCCTAACACCTTTCCTTCTCATAATTTATCCTCCAGTCTCAAAATCTATTAAGATCTTTCATGTTCTTTTCAGCCTTTCCTTATATTGGATAAAAGAAAAGTCGGTGGTGACTCTAGCTAACTGCAGCATTTTCGATAAAACGCTAAAAAAGTCAGTTCTTCCACCGTATTACATTATTATAATCGATCTAAGGTTTAGATAATTGTAGGTTTGTGTTTGGATTTTGGGATGATGATGTAAATATGAAGATGTGATGCAAATTGGTGAACTTGTGAGATTTCTTTCCAATAAATTGAGGCATATGATGCATGATAACCTGTGTTGGTATTGTATGATGAAAACATGTGAAACCATGATGAATTGAGACCTGTAATATGACTAAATCGTGTAAAAATTGGACTGATACAGTGCAGAGATTGCATAAGGAAATTCATGTTTGCGCTGGCTCGCTGGGCGAGCATGATGCGTTGTTAGGCGAAGGAATTTCTCCCCTGATATGCTGGGCAAGCATGAGGAAAAGGGAAGGGGTGAAAAACAGATCCCCTAGATTTTGTATGAGAGAAGAGGACTCGCTCTAGCTTCGTCGAGCGAAGAAAAGGCGAGCTAAGCTCGCCGGGCAAGTGAAAAGCTTCGTCGGGAGAATTAGACAAGAGGGAAATACATGCTTCTGGATTTTTTATGGGGTAAACTGATTCGCCCCGTCCTCGTCAGGTGATCCCCATGAGAGAAACTTGCTTTGTCGGTCGAACCTCAGGCGAGAGGGGTGTTTGGAAGAACTTTAACAGGTCGTAACTTGAGTTTCATGACTCCTTTTTCTATTATGATGTATGTGTATATGATGAATTTTCATTGTTGTGATGATGATGTGTGTAATATGAAGTAAGTGATGTTATTATGATGATTATATGAATGATTATGCGTTTTGACTAGCAACGATCATGTTGTTATTGATATGTTTCGCATCATGCATTCGTGGCATATGATTAAGACTTCGGTCCAGTAAAGTTTATAGGATGAATAGTCTAGTGATGGCCTCAATCTCATAGTTTGAACTTGAGTGCAATTTTGTGATGTGCTTTGGATCCAAGTGGGAATCAATCCTATTGGTAGGGATCTTTGGAGAAACAATGATTGAGTCATCATTTAAGTTTTTGTATCACATGCATGAGGCAATGAAGTTGCATTGCATTATATGTGACATTGCATTATGATTGATTAAGTGATGCTTTATGAATATGTGAACTAATGATGTCTTGATGATGATTGTTGACTAATGATATAATGATGCTATGAATAAATAATGAACTGAAGGTGTGGATATAACATGAAGTTTTTATGGTGTGTAGTTTCTTGTTATTGTGCTATAACTACTATGTTTATTCCTTATGTCTTTTATGATGATTATAATTACTCACCCTTTCTGCTAGGAAATGTTGTCTCTATACGTGGATAACTTGCAGGTGATCAAGATTAGTGCATTGAAGCTTAGAGGATTAGCTTCGGAATACGTCATTTATTTATGTTGAATAAGAGAGTTTTGCTATGATATGTAACATCAGGGTCAAGAACGTTTGCTTTGAGAATATTATGTTCTCTTTCTTACTTTGATATGATGGGTTACCTTTCATGGTATCTATTTGTTGACTTATGAATTATGAAATTTGATGGCATTTGAATTAAAATATTTAATATGATGTTTTGAGACAATATTTTCGCTGCGATGTGTTGAAGTTCTTGATGATATTTTCCAAGAGATAAATTTTTAATTTTAGAAAACCCGTGTTGTGGAGTAAGATATGTTTGTATGATGTTTATTGAAGATGTGATACCTTTGTGTTTTGTTTGATTTATTTTCGTGAAAATTTATGCGAAATACATGTGGGTTAGAAGGTGTTACAACCTGCACGATCAAAAAGGGCATAACTACACTAGATGAAACATATTCAACAACTTCACAGATTCAGGATGTGAAAAATAGAGTTCTTACCTATTTGTCTTGTATGTGCAATTAAATATTAACACCAGATGAAATATATTCAACAACTTCACATAATCAGGATGTGTCCAGAAGATATCAACTGCAATATCAGAGTTGTCCCTATTTCTCGTCCAACACATGTATTTCTCTTGATGAATAAGGCTCAACAATATTTGCATTTCTATCAATGCACTTCTTTTGCCCGCTCGGTATGTAGCTCTAGCTTTATAGACCTGGGTAATACTCGTGAGGTTTTCTAGATTTTTGTCTTTCAAAGTAGAAAATTTGTACCGTGGAGCCATATCGTACTTCATCATATCATTCACAAATTTTCTTTCATGATCTTTTAAACAGTCCAATATTTCATGCCCTTCCAAATCCTTATCTAGTCTATGGTTGTGCAACCCACATCTAACCATCACTTTCCAGCTAATACCACTTAGAACAGGCCTCATCCTAAACAGACATTTAACCTTCATAATATAAATGCCATCAGAAGAATTAGTGGTTTCAAATGCATTTTTCCTTTTGTAATTTCCTCCTATCTCACAATCCATAATTAATTTATCCTTCCTCCCTCGTATTTCATTAGCAAAATCGAAACGAACAATGACAACAATAATACCATGTTGTTTACCAATAGACTGTATCCATGCTAAAACTTTAGCTCGGGTGTTAAAATCTATCAGTTACAACAGATAGTTATTAAATTTTATCAATTTCATATATAACAAAAACAAATAAAAATGCATTAATTTAATAGGAAAGATACGGTATCAGTGGTGAAGAACTCTGTATAATCTGTACACGAATCAGTAGAAAAAGTTGTCGGCTCTGGACCACATAGATACAAAATTTCATCTGCATACATACCTAGAATTTATTGTAATTAGAAATTTCCAGTATACAATCGAAAATTCAAAATTTTTGGTATTACGTTTCGTCTCAGAAATTTTCGATATTTTTTCTAAGTTTCTTGAAATTTCCTAGAAATTTTGAAATTCTGATAAATTGTCCCAAAACTTTTAAAATTTCTGATATATCGCTATTGGAAATTTCAAAAATACAAATAATTTCTGATAAATTACGAAATTTAAGTATCAGAAATTTGGTTGTGCATATCAAAAATTTGTTTTTCACTTTTTTCCAATAGTAATTTTTTTTACAAATATAATTTTTTTAGAGATAAATAATACTTGTGATAATTTTGAAATAAAATACTAGAAGATATCAGATATAATATGATGGGTGGCACGTAAAATCCTCCTAAAAGTGGAGGAAGTAATACCCACACTTTTATGTTAGTAACCAAAGGATATGTAAAATGTGGTGACCCATATTAAATATTTTGGTCAATATTGTCGTACCTAAATAAACAATATACTTGTCATCAGCTAACAATTCGCTTTGTCTAGTTCTAGGTTGGTCTAAGTTTGAAAACTTTTAAACTCAACAAAAAATTTGAAGTTAGTCATGTCTTATATAGCCAAGAGTTCCATTTCACTTAGTGAACTATCAATCCAACCTCTTTGGTGAGTGAGTTTTGAGGGGAAAAAAGCATTCTCGAGAAGAAATAAATAAATATTATGATGAACAAAAGAGTTTTGAGATAAGACTATAAATTTTACTCATGACTTAATAACAACTCAACCGTCTAGAAATAAAAAATTGCTGACATCCAAATGGTTGTGGGTGATATTTTGTTGATAATTTTAATTTTTTTTATAGTGTAGTGTCTCATGTTTCTCGATGTGTTTCGTTGATTCCTTCCATGAGTGCACAATTTTCCTAAATCGTGGTTTCAAAAGCGGGAGTAGAACACATTACATATAACACGAAACATACATTTAAAAAATCAAATGGACTATAATTTTATATTAAATTCCTTGAGACCATAACTTAACTTTTATTTTACTTTTTTTCAAATTTTGAATGTTTAAAAATTAAATAGGGGATATATTTATTTAAAATTTATGTAAAAAATTTCTCACATCAGTGAAGTTTTAATATCTTTTTGCACCATAATTTTATTTATTCAAAAATAAAATATTATTAGAGTACAAATAAGTTTTTGTTCCATTCAATAACTAGAAATGTTTTATGACGAAGTGAGATTAAATTAAAGTACGGTAGAGTGAGCGTTTAATACACCGGAACAATGTAGATCTAAATGGATAAACCATGAGCAGATTGGACAGCTTTTTAGTGACAGAAGAATGGATAAGAGAATGGCCAGATATCAAACAAAGTTGTACCAATAAAGGGCTTTCAAGTCATTGCCCTATCTTACTAAGAGAATCTAAACATAATTGGGGTCCCAAGTCATTTCGAATGCTATCGTGTTGGCAAGATTCAGATGGTTATCATAAGTTCATCAAGGAGCAGTGGAAAAACATATTGGTGGAAGGTTGGGGCATGCTTATCCTCAAAGAGAAATTCAAGCAGATAAAGGAAGGGTTAAAAGAGTAGAACATAAAGCATACCCAAAACCTCGGAGAAAAAATCAAAACAACAAAAGAAGTTCTAAACAATCTCGATATCAAAGAATGAAATGAGGGCCTATCTTTAGAGGAAAGAAGGAGAAAAGGGAGAAGGAGACAAAATTATACTAGCTCTCAAATTTGAACTGCAGCATTCAACGACAAAAGTCAAGAATCAAGTGGTTAAAAGAAGGGGATGAAAACTCAAAATACATTCATGGATGTATAAACCGGAGAAGAAAAGATAATGACAAAATGTATCTCGAAGTTAATGGGAAAAAAAGGTATAAGAAGTGGGAGAAATGAAGGAAGCCATATTTGATCATTTCCAACAACAATTTTCATCGAGAAACATTGGAAGTATAGAGGCAAATCTAAACTTCAAGAAAATTAGTGAGGCGGAGATAAAGGAGATGTTCAAATAATTCTTGGAAGAAGAAATTCATAGAGTGGTGTGGGGTTGTGATTGCTCTAAAAGCCCAGGTCCAGATGGAGTGATCATAGGTTTCATGAATGAATTTTGGCTCGAGATCAAAAGTGACTTTATCATAATGATGGAAGAATTTCATACTCATGGGAGGATGGTTAGAGGGGAAAACTCCTCATTCATTCTCCTAATTCTGAAGAAGGAGAAGAAGAAGAAGAAGAATCCCTCTAGATTGGAAGATTACAGGCCAATTTCATTAATCGGATGCATTTACAAAGTTATAGCTAAGGTGTTAGCAAACAGATTAAGAAAAGTGATGGGGTCACTAATCTCAGAGACTTAACCAGCTTTCATATCAGGGAGAGAAATTCTAGATGGTATCTTGATAGCAAATGAAGTTATGGACGAAGCAAAACGAAAGAAAAAATATTTGGTTATGTTTAAGGTGGATTTCGAAAAAACATATGCACAATTGAGTGAAAGTTCCTTGAAGAAGTGTTGGCAAAGGTGGATTTTCATGAGAAATGGAAGAGTTGGATCTTAGAATGCCTGAAAATTTTAATGATATCATTGTTCGTGAATGACAGCCCTACAAAAGAGTTCAACGCAGGTAGAGGTCCGAAGCAAGGCGACCCTCTGTCGTCATTCTTATTCCTTTTAATAGCAGAAGGTTTCAACCTCATCATGTGAAAAGCAATTGACTCGAGAAACTTCTCTGGTTATAAATTTGAGAAGGACACGAAGAGTCTTTTGCACCTTCAATATGCCGATGATACATTAATCATCGGAGAAAGAAAGTGAGAAAATATTAGAAGCATAAAGGTTAACCTAATGCTATTTGAAATGTTGTCAGGGTTGAAAGTCAATTTCAAGAAAAGAAGCATCATATGCATCAATGTTTATCCTTGCTGACTTCGAGAAACTACGAATATCCTCATTATAAGGTCGGATCCATACCATTCTTATACTTAAGGATATAAATAGGAGCCAATCATAGATTGTTGAAGACTTGGAAGATGGTGTTGGAAGTTGCGAGATCAAGATTGTCTAATAGGAAACATAAACATATTTCGATTTGTTTGTAATTCATGTTTACTTTTTATCCATTTTCAGAGCTCCTTCGGGTATCATCACTAAACTCAGATCCTTATTTAAAATTTTTCTCTAGAGGAGCAATGAGGAGGTTAGAATTTTTTTTGGATTAAATGGGACAATGTGTGTAGACCCGTTAAGGAGGAAGGGGTTGGAATTAAGAAGTTGGGGATTTTTAACTTAGCTCTATTAGGAAAATTGTAACACCCCAAAAATCTAGATTAATTATTTAATTAATTTAGTATGAATATCGATGATTATTGATGAATATATGAATTATGGAGAATTATTCGATGCGGTGTAATTATATAAGTTGAGGTGATAGGGGTGTATGGCTAAAAGTGTAGAAACATAAGGGTGAGAGTGATAATTGGTATTTTTGGGTTAAATATGAGATTTACTATTATTTTATAATAATTAAAATTGAATTATTAGTAGAATAATATGATTGGTATTATTTTATTAAATAATTAATTAATTGAGATAATTATATTATTATTAGGATATATTAGAGTAAGAATAAGGGAAAAAAGGGAGTACGTAGAAACAGAGAAAGAGAAGCTTAGAAGAGAGAAGAATAGAAGAGTACTAGGAAGCCAGGGCAAGAGATTTTACCGTAGAGATCAAGAATCAACAAAAAACTAAGGTAAGGGGGATTCTAACTTTATAAAGGGTTTCCTAATGATGGGGTATGGTAGGATATAGGTTGTATGTTTTTATTTCTCCTTATTTGATTGTTTTGGGTTTTTTCCCATTGATGAATTTTTTGGTGATTTTGGTGTTTTTTTTTTTATGGAATTGAATGGTATGAATTGGTTAGGATTGATAGACAATGGTTGGTGATTAATTAACATGCTTAAAAGGTAAATTTTGATGAAAAAATTATGATTTTTGGGTGTTGAAACATGGGAGGATCGTAATTGGAAATTGCAGAATTTTTTCCTGTTATCATAAGGTAACCGGTCATCCATATATGGTAACTGCTTACCATATGAAAAATTACAAAAATAGAAGCTACTGACTTGCAGTAACCGATTACCATAAGTGGGTAACCGGTTACCACGAGAAATTTTAGAAAAATAAGGTTACTGTCTTGTGGTAACCGGTTACCATAACTGGGTAACCGGTTACCACTGCTACTGGCAATATTTTTGGAAAACTTATAAAACCCATAGTTTTGCCTCCGGTGTCTGTTTGATGCGCAGTTCGAACCTACATAAAGCTAAAAATATTTTTTACTCAATAAAAATGATTTGAAAACAGTATGAGATGACTTTATAAATTTTGTTTCGTTCCGATGTTGTGTTGTGATTGCGAAGTTGTGAATATAACAATGAATATGAAGAGACTTCTTGATGTGACGATGTTATGATGATGTATGTACTATGATATGTGCTTGGTGGCATGTATTGGCTTATTATTATTTTTTGATGAAATTGTGAAGTTGTGAATATGATGATGGAATCGCTGAAATTGGTATTGTGATTGAGTATGATGATGTTGCATGAATGTTTTGATGGTGTGACATGATATGCATGATAATGATGATGAGCGAAGGCCTATAGTGGTGTGGCATTGATAGGTAAGAATAATCAATGTGAAATTAAGTTGTTGCATTTTATTGTCGCATGCATTTATAAAGAGAAGGCGTGTATTGGCGAGGGAAGGCCTGTATTGGCGAGTGAAGTTAATTGCCCTAAAAGTTGGCATTATTGCGATGAGGGTTTTACCCTGTTGGTACCAAATGCATTGAGTCAGTGTCGGTCTTTTGTATCATATTTTGATTGATAATTCGATGGGTGAATATTGATGAAAGTATGTATTATATTGTGATGGATGCCATGTGTTGACTGTGTACTTGAATCTCTATTTGTTCATTATTATGTTTCCTTTTATATTATTATGATATCTCACCCTTTTTGTTTGAATGTTACCTCCACGTGGGTAACGTGAAGATGATCTGAAATAGATAGAGATCGAAGTTTAGCCGAGGAGCTCCTTCAGTTGTGTAGATTGAGTTGGTGTCTACTCTGATACGTAACACTTGGGGGTTTTGCGTTTGTCTTATTATGTTGGCAGTAAACTTTGTATAAATCCGTTGTTTTTGAATTTACTTTATGATTGTGCTGATTTTTGAATGCAAAGAGTACCACTCATGTTGAGGGTTGAGAATAATTATTATTAATGTTTTCCGCTGTGAATGATGCAATGAAGTTTAAGACTTGAAGTTTATGATTCCGCGTTATGTATATTAATGAGCATGTATGATGTATGAAATATGTGACATCCTATTTTGATGTTGTATTTTAGAAATTAATTTACTCTAATTTTATATAATTACTGACGGGGAAATAGGGTGTTACAATTGCTATGAGTGCATGTTGGTCGTTCCGACCAAGTTGTTGAGTCTGTAGTGTAACAGTGAAATAATGTCATTGTTTTGTTCCTTAGTACGCAACATGTGTGTGAAACACTAGTGATTCTCTCTTGTTGTTCTAATCACTTGTTGCAGGAGTGGGATTGAAATAAGTGGGGGAGAAGCATGTGCTTCTCTTAGATGGTTTAGTGTGTCTTAAATTATATAAGTGTGTAATACAGTGGAAGAACTGACTTGGTTTGCATTTTATCGTAAATGTTGCTGATAGCAAGAGTCGCCACTAAATTTTATTTTATCCAATAAGGAAAGGGTGAAAAGAACAAGAAATACCTTGAGATTATTGAGTTCAGGGAGTAGGTTATGAAAAGGGAAGGTCTTAGCATCCTTTTCATCCGTAATTATCTACGGGCTCTTAATTGCTTAGCCCGCTTTTGAAAATGCTTTGTGTTGTATGTTTGAAAATATTTTGAAAAATGCCTAAGTTCAGTAAACTTTGTAATGATTCTCGTATCAGTTGAGAACACATACATAGTGTTTTGAAAATATTTCAAAGAAAGTGGTTGTGAAAAAGATGTTTTGAAATGTTCGCGGACAAGCGATTAAGAACTATCTACCTACTCAATGTATTTCGTGTTATTTTCTTCCTCCTTTAGATAGTTTTAACCTACCATTAGTTAGTAGGAAGCCCTATTGTTGGATGTGAAGGGACATGCGCATGTCATCGTACAGTCATAAAGGCAACTCGTAGGGCACTTTAGCAATTTTATCGTAAGGGACTAAGATCGTTTACCAAAGGCAACATTGAAGGGTCATCGAGGGACTATGATCTTTTGTATCGGAGGGACTTTGCTAAACCGTCCCCACGTTCGAGGGACATGATTTTTTATTCGAAGGCAACAAGTGAGGTTACCCTAAAGGTGAGTGTGTGAAAAATGTGTTGAATTCAGTTATTTAATCTTGGATTTAGGGTTATCTAATGGTTTATTTTAGATCTTGCCATATATGCCATAATTACTGTACAGTAATAAGAAAATAGTACAGACATAAATTAAATGTCCTACGCTATTACAAAGCTTCAGGGAAGGGGGTACAAAACCACAAGAAAATTGGGGAAAGAAAGAAAGCAAAAACCCCAATTTAAGTTATTACATTTTGTATCAATTACATAATAGGAAAAACTAATGCGAAAATAATAAAGCGCGCGAAACAGTAAAAAGGAAAAGAAACGGAGAAATTGTTTGATGAAAAATGATTGGTGATTTAACCTAAAACCTAATTGATTAAAAAGGTTAAGTGATTAAACTAAATAAACCCTAAAGTATATTGGTTTTACTTAATCGAAAAAGTTAAGTAATTAAATTAATCGAAACTAATTATCCTAATTAATTTAAAAAAATAAAATCAAAGTTAATTTATGAGAAAGAAAACTAAACCTAATTTATTTTAATGTTGATTAAAAATAATTAGGGTTTATTAAAAAATAGGGTTAAGTTAGAAAAAAAGAAAATAGAGTTAGTAAAGAAAATAGAAAAAAAAAGAATGTCGGGCTGGGTGTTGAACCCACACCCCTTGCATCTCCAGACGTGCGCCTATTCTAGGATACGCGTTCAACATGTTTTATCATCAACCTGCAAAACATATGAGAAATATGAGAAAAGTGTCAAAAGGATGGATCGAACCCAGGCCCTTCAGTACCAATGCCTTATCGCGCTCGCTCTTGCCACTGGGGTGGCTGTTTCATCCGTTCATATAATTAAACAAAATAAATATAATATATAAGCAAATGCATTGGCCAAAGAAGCGTAGGAGCCCTAGCTCCGATCGTCTTCTCCGGAGACCTGTTTCTTTAAAACCTGCAAAAAAACACAACGTTAGTGATCCAACAATATCCTACCCCCCCCCCCCCCCCCCCCCCTAAAATAGAGGCTGCGAATCCAATGGGGACAATTTTTGAAGGCTAATTCTTCCTTGTTTTTGAGGTATGGCCAAAATAACATGAGTTGGCTTGATCATGGCCATTCATGATTCAGATAGCATGGGACTCATGCTATGATTCAAACCTGCACATTAGCATCTCAGAAACACGTTAGTGGCATTAGTGTGTGTTAAAACATCATGAAAACAAAAATACAAAATCATGAAATAATGGAAAGCGATGATGCATGTATGCTGGTTCAGGACCTTTGGATCATGGTAACCGATCCAATCTTACCCTTCAATGTTGTTGGAAGTGAATGGAATGGAAGTTTGGTGGTGAGGAGGCTTGAAAATAGGGTTTTCAAAACTTAGGATTCTTGGAAAATTTTGATGTTTTTCTGACAATTTTATGGTGCAAGAATTTTGTGTGTTTGCTCTTGTCTTGATGCCTGAATATATAGAGAATTGTTAGGGCAAAAACAAATGGGTTTGGACTCTTCTACAAAAATATATGATTTTATCTTATTTATTTTATATTATTAATGAATTAAGTAAAAAATAATAAAAAATTATTAAAATAAAATAAGGCCAAAAGGTGTGTGAATGAATTATGAGGTGTATGAAAGGCATAAACACGTTTGGACCTCAAAACCATGGCCCAATAGTCCAAAATATCAAGCTTGCTCAATTTTTATCTTTTGAAGGTGATCTTTGACTTTTTGGAAAGCCCAAGATGTCCTATGCAACATCTATGTTGATTATTTTTACTTTTGAAGATTTTATCTTGATATAAATTGCCTTTTTCTAAAAGTTGTCTTTTTGTTGACTTTTGAAATGACCTATAATGTATTGGTTTATATCTCTCAAATGATGCATTTTCTTACTTGAGCATGGAGATACAAATTTGTAGATAATTGAATTTACTTCAAAATGAGGTTTGGTTGGGGAAAAGCTAATGAAGCATGTGAACGTTATGTTTGGTCAAAGTTCAGTTGACTTCTCCTTAAGAAAACCCTAATATGTCAACTTTTGACTTTTGATGATTTGAGGGCTTTTCTTGAGGAATCATGATCAATCCTTGATCAAATGATGAATATAACTTCAAAATTTTGATGTTGACCAAAAATCTTGAGGTTTGAATATATGTTGACTACAATTGACTTTTTACCCAATACAGTTGATTTTCAGTCATCTGAACCATTTACTGAGCAAACTTGTGATGCAAGACTTGAAACTTGACATGAGCATTCTTGAAGACCAATGGAGAACCATGAAAACCACTTGAGACCCTGAGAACCTAATCTTCCTTGAGAAATACCAAACCCTAGTTGTGGATCCATTGCTTAGAAGGAGAATTTATCTGATCAATTCTTGAGCCAACTTGAGGAAATGAGGACCTCATGAGATTGTCCTGTAGAAAAATGGGAGGGAAAATTTTGGGGTACAACAAAGTGAAAATATTGACGAAGTCGTGTTGTTTCACGAATTCAGTGGAAGTACGGATTCAGGATTTAAGTCTAATGGTCAGTAGAAGTGTTCTTAAGGGAGAATGATTAGATACTTGTGTTGTTCGCATCTCTAGAAGTGGAGGGCGATGTTATGACTAATGATGTGCCCGTTGTGGGTGAGTCTTGTTGTCTCCCGGGAATAATAGTGACTTATCGTTAGCACGAAATGTTGTATTAACTTGATGTTAGCCTTCGGGTGAACTATATGGAATTAAACCAAGTGATTATGAAGTGTTTTGGCGAGTCAATGCATATTTTCATGCATGAAGGTTGTACTGATTCAAGGTTCTTATTTGTTGGTCAAGTGGAGTCGCCTCTGAAGGAAAAAGATAATTATTAAAGTTTGCTTCTCAAAGGATATAGAGCAATGTGATGATAAGTGATATACAAGAGGTGTTTAATTTATTGATGATCCCTTGAGGATATTATCTAAGCAAGTAAGATAGCTCTTGGAAGATGAAGCTCAGGTGATTGCAATGTTTCAGCACTGCCGGTTGGTTGTGAAGTTGTCAATGTCGAGTTAGCATTGTGTGTGATATCTATGTTTTGAATAGTGATAGAGTGATGAATGGATGTAAATTTTTTGTTAGAATCACATATGTGAAATGTTATTGATGTTTTTGGAGGGTTATGGATTGCGAGTCAGAGACAGAACTCGAAGATATTAGTAGCCTTGTGAAAAGAGTTAGAATTTTATTGTTTTGGAAACTGAATTTTAAAGAAAGTAATGCGTCTCTCGAGTTATAAGAAGAATGGGGTTTCATATATATATTGAAAGGGATTTTGTACACATAAAATGAAAAAAAAAACTGCTTTTGTTCCGCCGATACCCGGTTATCATATATGGGTACCTGAGTACCCTGTGATGAAAATCAGTAGAACTTCAAAAACTCATAAATTGAGTTCTGGACGTCCAATTTGAGTTCCATTTGAAGCGATACAAAGCTAACATGATGAACCTTGTTTTGAAAATGGTTTCGGCACGTGGAAGTAATTTATTTGTCACGTAATGATGTTGGATGAGATGTGAAATTTGATGCTGATCTCGTGCTTGGTACCCGACATGTTCCTATGGCACCATATAGGATGTCAGTTCAAAGTTGGGAGAATTGGAGAAGTTATTAGAAGATGTACGGAGAAATAGATTTTTAAAACCGAATGTATCGTTTTGGGAGCTTTGATGTCATTATTTAAGGAAAAAGAAAATCGTATGAAACTGTATGTGGATTATCATTAACTGATTAAATAATGGTTAAGGTTATATATCCACTTCAGATGATTGACGACTAGATGGACCAACTGGTAGGCGATCATGTTCTCAGTATAATTAAATTGGGGTCGGATTATCTTCAGATATGGATGAAGAGTGAGGATAGTTAGAGGACAACTTTTAGAAATCGGTGAAGTTATTTTGAATAATTGAATCAGTTTGTTGTGATGTTTCTTGAGGGAATTTTGGTTTAGTCTGAGTCGGAAAAAGGAAATGTTGAATGCCGTGACTCGAATTCGGTGTTGAAAGGGAAGAAAAATGTATGTTAGGATTTCAGGATGTAGATCATGATTTGAAGAGGTGAATTTTCTTGAACATGCTATTTCAAAGGAAGATATTTGTGGAATATATTCAAGGTAAATAGAGGTTTATATCGAGAGACTCTGAAATTGGTTATGAGACTAGAAATTTTCAGGAATTAACTGGCTATTATCGCAACTTGCTTGAGATGAGGTCAAGTGAGATAAGTTGTTAGTGAATGAATTAAGAGAATGAAATGTTTGACATTAGTAAAGATGTGAAGGTATTAGATAAGTGCATAGAGATGCAACTTATTAGGATCAAGCATGATTAGAGTGATGGTAGCATTGAGATTGTGATTAGAATGAGATCCAAATGCGAGATTAAAGGAAAGAGTAAGGATTCATTGATGTGGTAAAAATCTTCTAAATGGATAAAGACTTATTTTGGAATGAGACAATTTGGATTATACTTGGTGTAGTAGTTTTCCTATGGCAAGGAATCGAGGGTGAGTATATTTTTCCTTATGAAGAGAAATTAAAGAAGCATTACTTATAGTGACTGAAAAGACCTCATTCTGTTTCGGTTCAAGCGCGAACAATATCACAAAGTAATAGATCTTGTATCGCAGGGTGATGGGCCAAAGAGAAAATGGATATGTGCATTCATAACTCGGTAGTAATGCATATTTTTGGATTGTTGTAGTTGACGGTATATAATGTTGGATAGTAGTATTCGAAAGATTTTCAAACATGACGTTGGAGCTGTAGGTTGGGATGCGAGAGTCATATCGGGAGTTGTTCGCAATAGGAAATTTTCGAGGACGAAAATCTTTTAAGTGTGGGAGAGTTGTAACACCCTAAAAATCTAGATTAATTATTTAATTTATTTAGTATGAATATCGGTGATTATTGGTGAATATATGAATTATGGAGAATTAGCCGATGCGGTGTAATTATATAAGTTGAGGTGATAGGGGTGTATGGCTAAAAGTGTAGAAACATAAGTGAGAGTGATAATTGACATTTTTGGGTTAAATATGAGGCTTACTATTATTTTATAATAATTAAAATAGAATTATTAGTAGAATAATAGAATTGGTATTATTTTATTAAATAATTAATTAATTGGGATAGTTATGTTATTATTGGGATATATTAGAGTAAGAATAAGGGAAAAGAGTCAGTACGTAGAAACCGGGAAAGAGAAGCGTAGAAGAGAGAAGAAGAGAATATCACTAGGAAACTAGGGCAAGATATTTCACCGTAGAGATCAAGAATCAACAAAAATCTAAGGTAAGGGGAGATTCTAACTTTATAAAGGGTTTCCTAATGATGGGGTATGGTAGGATCTAGGTTGTATGTTTTGATTTCTTCTTATTTGGTTGTTTTGGAGTTTTTCCCATTGATGAATTTTCTGGTGATTTTGGTGTGTTTTTGATGGAATTAGATGATATGAATTGGTTACTGTTGTACCCCAAAATTTTTCCTCTCATGTTTTCCAAGATCTTTTCTTACATGGCTGGTTACAAACACTTGCCTAAAGAAAATGAATTTTTTTGAAGATAATCAAGTGTCTTTCGATTGGCATCTGAACAAGGTGTCTTTCGATTGGCATCTTGACAAGCTTCGATTGGGCATCTAAATCCTTCGAGTAATCTTTGTTTCAATGTCTTCGATTAAGCATTTGGCACTCTTCGATGCAGGTCTGATTCACAAGCTTCGAGTGGGCGCTGGGTCCCCCTTCGATCACGTCCAAATCACAAGGCTTCGGCTGTGCATTAGCTACTTCAGGTTTGCCTTCTATTCACAAGGCAAAAGGTTCTCTCTTCATGCCTGCTTTCGTTTCACAAGCACGAGATTGCCACATTATGAACACACAAATGGTGCCTTCAAAGGACATATGTTTGGTCTACTCGAAAGACACACATTTGTTGGAAACAAACTTGTTTTGCCTTTCAATGAGGTTGGTTCAAGCTGCTTGTTGGGAAAGATATTATATGTTGCCAAGACCAAGCCTCATGCACCATTGCATTCATGACAAAGGAAGTTTCTACTGGCCATAATGAAGTTTTCTTGATTGGGAAAATTGGGTAGCTTCAGAGTTAATTGAATGACAAAACGAATAGGGGATCAATCGAAGAAGCCCCAATGATGAGAATTGGAGTCATTCGAAGGAGACGATTCTGGACCAATCGAAGAGCAAGGATAAGGTGTACTTCTAAGGCATGTTAATAAGGTGTCCTTCGATTGGCATATCAGAGCAAGATGTCTTTAGATGAGCATATCAACAAAATCAAGCAATCAATATAGAAGCTGACTGAACGAAGAAGCTCTAATAAAGAGGTTTCTGAACACTTTAAATCAAAACTCTAGTCCAATCGAAGAGCAACGCTGGAGGGAATTCGAAGGAGCCAAATGTGTCCAGATTCATCCCAAGGCTCAAAGAGGCATAAACATTTCAAAAATGGAAGTCTCTTAATGTGTTTGATTTTGGTCTCATGGCCTCCAAATCTTGGTTAATGGTTGTTTCTTGCCATTTTCATGCATTCCCATCTCCTATAAATACAAGACACTCACACCACCGGTCAGGAACGGGAGACATACACTGGAAATATATTCTTGCATATTGCCACACAAGGGGGAGATACACACACACATTGGAGACATAAGCCCAGAAACTACACCCACCATACATACTTCACGCACAAGCTACCACATAAACCACCCCAAAGCTATCAAAATCCTCATAAGTGGTCCCAATCGAAGGAATCTTCAGCAATGCTCCATTCACTCCCTGAAGTCTGCAGGAAGCGTTCCCAAGCATTGGCCAATTCACGCCCAAAAGTGCCAAATCGAAGCCTCCCATTGTTGGTAAACTTTCAAATTCATATTTATAATTTCATAATGTATTAGTACTTGTTGAGTGCTTGATTCACGCCCAGGATATCATGTGGCTCTGTTTGATTTGGTTTCAAAGCTAAGGGCCTGGTTTCGACACCATATCCACTTTTGTTTTCTTTTGTCTCTAACGCTCATACTGCAGATATGGCCTAAATAGACCAATGTATACAGGATCGAAGGACCTAGGTTCGATACCCAGGTCATATTTTTTGCTAATATTTGTCTTGCAGGTATAGAGTGAAAGTCCCTTCCTCCCTGGATCAAAGAAGACTTTTCTTTCCTTGGGTCGAAAGAACCATATCTTGATCAGGATCGAAAGATCGTTCCTACCCTGAATCAAAAAAGCCTCTATTCATTTTCTTATTTTTGGTTTTTGCTTATTTCTTTTATTTTCTTTCCTTTTTTTATTAACATTAAAACAAAAATCACAAGAACTTAGGTCTAGTTTGTTTTCTAATTAAAATTATTTTTGTTAACTAATTAATTTAATTACTTTAACATCTTTCAAAAAATTAAAACTAAATAGACTTAGACTTTATTTTCTTAAAATAAATAAATAAATAACAAACAAAAGATTTCTTTTTCATAGGATTTTTAGACGTTTTTTCTCGATTTGCGCGTATTTATTTATTTTTTCACTTTTCATATTACTGTAACTGCTCATGGGATGTAATAGAAATTAATTAGGACTATTTACCGCTTTTCTTTAGTTTTTTCAAGTTTTTTTGGACATGTAATTAATCCCCAAAGCCATGTAATAGCGTATGATTTACATTTCCGCACTTTTAATTCTTGTACATATATTAACTGTTAGATGTATGACTAATAGGATTATATGATAAGATTAATAATCAAATGCTAGCAAACCTAACACAAAAGGCTAAAATAACTTAAACAAGCGCACTTTCACATATACACCTCTAGGGTACTCCCACTTCGGTTGCCTTAGGAAAAGAGTCACAATTATCGAAACGTGAGGGGTTTTAGTGGCTACCCTCTGGTTCAAAAAGATCATAAGTCCCTCGATGACCCTCTCGATGTTGCCTTCGTAAAAATATGATCTTAGAATCCTAGGGTAGTTACTAAAGCTTCTTGCTCAGTTGCCTTTGTGACTATAAAAATGTCCCTTCGAATGTCCCTCAAACATCCAATGATAGGGCTACCTACTCACTAATAGTAGGATAGCGTTGTCTAAAGGATATGAGGAAAAGAACGAACTTTTTCGAGTATAAGTAGATAGTTCTTAGATGTTATGCTCAAAACAATCTTTCACACTTACACAAAATACTTTCAAAAAAACTTTCAAAGACATTTGCTTTATCAACACTCTTGAGGACTGATACAAGAGTTATCATAAAGCAAATCGCCGCACTAAGACATTTTCAAAATACTTTCCAAAAAACACACAAAGACACAAGGTATTTTTTCGAATGAGGTAAGCATCTAAGAGCCCGTAGATAGCTACGGATGGAAATGGTGTTAACACCTTCTCTTTCCATAATCTACCCCCTTACTTAGAAAATTCTTGAAAAGGTCTTTTTCTGTTATTTTCACCCTTTCCTTTGTTGGATAAAAGAAAAGCCATTGGTGACTCTTGCTTACCGCAACATTTGCAAATACAAACGCAAAACCAGTATAACAGTCGGTTCTGCCATCGTATCACAGTTAGGATTGATAGAAAATGGTTGTTGAATAGTTAACATGCTTAAAAGGAAATTTTGATGAAAAAATTATGATTTTTTTGGGTGTTGAAACATGGGAGGATCATAACAGGAAATTGCAGAATTTTTCCTTGTTATCACAGGGTAACAGGTCACCCATATATGGTAACCGATTACCATATGAAAAGTTACAAAAATAGCAACTACTAACTTGCAGTAGCCGATTATCATAAGTGGGTTACCAGTTACCGCGATAAATTTTGGAAAAACAAGGTTACTGTCTTGCGGTAACCAATTACCATAACTGGGTAACTGGTTACCACTACTACTGACAGCATTTTTGGAAAACTTCTAAAACCCATAACTTTTTTTTCGGGTGTTCGTTTGACGCACCGTTCGAACCTACGGAAAGCTAAAAATATTTTCTATCAATAAAAATGAATTGATAACAGTATGAGATGATTTTATGAATTTTGTTTCGTTCCGATATTGTGTTTTGATTGCGAAGTTGTGAATATAACGATGAATATGAAGAGACTTCTTGATGTGATGATGTATGTACGATGATACATTCTTGGTGGCCTATATTGGCTTATTTTGATGTTTTGATGTAATTGCGAAGTTGTGAATATGATGATGGAATCAATAAGATTGGTATTGTGATTGAGTACGATGATGTTGCATGAATTTTTTGATGGTGTGACATGATATGCATGATAATGATGATGAGCGAAGGCCTGTATTGGCGTGATATTGATAGGTAAAAATAATCAATGTGAAATTAAGTTGTTGCGTGTCAGTGTCGCATGCATTCATAAAGCGAATGCCTGTATTGGCGAGCAAAGTTGATTGCCCTAAATTGACATTATTGTGATGATGGTTTTACCATGTTGGTACCACATGCATTGAGTCAGTGTAGGTCTTTTGCATTATATTGTGATTGATAATTCTATGGGTGAATATCGATGAAAGTATGTATTATATTTTGATAGATTCCATGTGTTGGTTGTGTACTTGAATCTCTATCTGTTCATTATTATGTTTTCTTTTATATTGTTATGATATCTTACCCTTTCTATTTGAATGTTACCTCCACGTGGCTAACGTGCAGATGATCCGAAGTTTAGCTGATGAGTTCCATCAGTTGCGTAGATTGAGTCGATGTCTGCTCTAATACGTAACACTTAGGGCTTTTGCGTTTGTCTTATTATGTTGGGAGTAAACTTTATATAACTCAGTTGTTTTTGAATTTACTTTATGATTGTGCTAATTTTTGGATGAGAAGAGTACCACTCATGTTGAGGGTTGAGAATAATTATTATTAATGTTTTCCGCTGCGAATGATGCAATGAAGTTTAAGACTTGAAGTTTATGATTTCGCGTCACGTATCTTAATTAATAAGCATGTATGATGTATGAATTATGTGAAATCATATTTTGGTGTTGTATTTTAGAAATTAATATACTCTAATTTTATATAATTATCGACGGAGAAATAAAGTGTTACAAAAATGGGTGTAGAAAATAAAAAAGGAGAGAATATGTCTTTGGTACAAAATTGTACCAAATTCTAATCGATAGATTTGTAGGATTAGATGGAGCCACTAGAATTGGCGATACTCACTGTTTGACATGGTGGAAAGACATCAGCAACTTAGATATAGGCGAACTTGTTTAGGCAGAGGCATATTCAGTTAAGGGGAGCTATAATTTGTTGCGAGCGAATGAGAGGAAATAACCTAATAGATTCTGGCAGGTAATTTGGCATTATTTTGTTCCCTCAAAGGTGTATTTCTTAGTGTGGAGGATGTGGCACAATATATTTCCAACTAGAGACAATCTTAGTAGAATTGGCATCATTAGGTTGGGAGAATGCCGTATGTACGGGTGAGTGTGGTACGGAAGAATCAGTCTCACATATTTTCTTCAAGTGTCTTTCTTTTGCAAGAATTTAGAATTGTGTAATCAGGTGGTTCAGATTGCAAGTGGTTCTCCCTAGAGAATGCTGCAAACACTTCAATCTATTTAGAGTTTTAATTGATGGTGGCAATCATTCAGATAACAGAGTTAGAATTATCTGGTTCGCATGCATTTGGATAATTTAGAAAGCCCAAAATTACATTATTTTCAGGAACAAGTTTACAAGCGTGGAACAATTATTCTAAGAAACAGAAAGACTGTCTTGGAATTAGTGGAGCAATAAACAAAAAGCAGTTACTTGCAATTCGTCTCAATGGTTCTTGAATCCAAGGTTATTCCTTGGATAATACTATTATTTCCACACGTTTATGTTGTCCTTGAAACTCCCACGTTCTCTACTATTGTTGGAGTCTACCCAGATTTCATTCAAGCTAATAGTTTGATCTCGTAGTGCATAGAAGAGGTAGCATTTAGGCTTGTTTTTTCCTAATTATTTCTCGCCTACTGTTCTAGTTTTTTTCTCTACTGTTTTGGTTCTGGAATGTTGGTGGCCTCAATATCTTTGCAGTGTCATCTTGTTGAATGTATGTATTGATCTGGTTTTTTTAGTTCGGTGGTGGTTTTCTGATAAGTCCTGGAGTTGCTAGTGTTTTTTGGTGTTTTAGGTCGGTTGTCTATTGCAATAACATGATGTACTTTTTAAGTGGCATCTATTGTTCCCCCTCTTATTAATAATATTTCTTTGTTTGCTTTTTTTAAAAAAGGATAAATCTTCAAAGCAAAAGTCAGTGAATGAATGGGAAGTAATTTTAGTGAAAAAATGTGTAAAATATCTAGATCTTAACCTTTGTCAAGCTTTAAATATGGAGAACGATTAAAACTACTTTTGCTTATTTTGGTGTGACATACGAACCACAATTCGATAAGATCTAACATTGGAAAATGAATAAGAGATCAAAATCAGGTGTTTCGTGCTTGAATGAGACCCTACATCTTTCTCGCGCCTTTTCTTATAGTGCTTAATAATAGGTTTCACATGTGACCTTACTCGCATTCGAAACAATTTTTATAAAAGACAAAATGTTGTTTTCATATTTTGAAAATTTTTCCACCGAAGAAATTACCGAGATGAGTTACGAAACAATTCGCTCTCTTTAAGACGTCTTGCAGCACTTCCAAAATTTAGGCAAAAACTCGAAATACTGCGTCTCCTCCAAGATAAAACAGCCTGATTCTATATTGTATGATTACTACTTGCACGGTAGATAATCAGTTTATAAATACACACTCTGATGGTACAAAGACCATTGAAATATGGTATAAATACCACTGCAACATCTGGTATAACGACCAGTTGTAATAATTTCTCAAACCAAGAAAATTTTCAATAATTCTTCAAATAGAATTCAATAATGGTCATTTGATCACTCAAAAGGATTTATCAAACAAAGAGAAATTCTAATAATTCTCTAAAAAGAATCTAAAGATTATACTTGATAATTTCTCAACTCAAATGAGGAGAAATTCAAATTATTCTCTAAAGAGAATTCAAGAAAGTACTCAAAAAATTCAACGAGTAGAAGGAAAGGGGGAGAAGTTGGCACTTCGACAATTCGAAAGATACAAAATTATGAGAGTCAGGAAGGAAAAACTCAACAAAAGGATTTTTTGGTGTGTTTTGGAATGAAACATGTAAACTCCTTATATAGTGAAGTAAGTTAGTCAAGGAATGCATTCTAAGCAATATGGGGCTTTGATTTTTATTCAATTAACACAACCACAAAAAAAAATTCTAACAATATGGGACTTACAGAAGTTTTTAAATCGTTATATTGGAGCATGGCCATGTTCTAACATTCCCCCACTTGAATTTAAAAAAGTGATTTTTGATGTAACGTCAAAACGTTTCTAAGATTATGCATAAATAAAGGTGTCTACCACTTGAACCTTTGTGTAGCAAGTAGGATTTTGATTCGACAAGAGTTACACAAATGTTTTGAACTCTATCTCAGACATCAAACCTACACACAACCTTTTCTTAAGGTGTATTCTAATATTTTGTGCTTTAATGGCCCTACACGTGTATCTCAATTTGGCTCTAGGAATTTTGTCTCAAAATTCCATAGGGACCGACGTAAGTTTCATAATCACGTAGGTGAGTCTATCAAGAGTGCTCATGTAGCCTAGGTACTCCCTCATACAGAGTATAGATTTTATTAATAGTTTCTATTATCTCATCCTCTTATCATTCCAGGATTCATGCTTCTCTCATTTACTCTAGAATGATCGTCCATATTACTCACAACTTATTATTACCCATTGAACTTATTTTTGGGAATCTCCAGTCATTTAGGTCGGGTTACCATCATGAGCAACTCACTTTCTATAGGCATTAGTCGCATCATATAGAATTTCTCTCTAGCTAATCCTTTCGTCAAAGGATTTGCTAAATTTTCATCAGTGCGTACATGATCCACTCTTACAACTCCTTTAGAGATACATTCTCTAACAATGTTATGATTTCTTCTAATTTGACGTATTTTACCATTATAATAACGGTTCTCAATTTCTGTAATAGTTGTTGTACTATTATAGTGTATCAACACAACTAGAATAGTTTTTTACCATAAGGGAATCTTAGTTATAAGCATTTTAACCAACTTGCTTCTTTCTAACAGTCGCTAATGTTATCATCTTAGACTCCATCATGGACTCAGTCAGGATAGTATGTTTCTTTGATTTCCAAGATATAACTCCTCCAGCTATATTGAATACATAGCCATTAGTTGCTTTGGAATCATCTGATAAGGTATTCCAATTTGCATCATTGTATCCTTTAAGTACAGTAGGAAATCTTTGATAATGAAAACCGAGATTCATAGTATTTTTAAGTTACCCTTATGACTCGCTCAATAACTTGCTAATCATTATTACTCAATCTACTAGTAAACCTGCACAATAATTCTACAACATATGCAATGATAAATCTATTACAATCAACGGCATACCTAAGACTGCCAATGATGCTCCCATATTTCTATTTGTTAGAACACTTTCACCAGTGTTCTTAAATAATTTCAAACTTGGATCGTATGGTGTGCTCATAGGTTTAAAATCAAAGTAATTATATTTCTTTAATATCTTTTCCAAATAGTGTGATTGATCCAAATAAATTCCTTGCTCGAATCTCGTGATCTTGATACCAAGAATCATGCTCGTTTCTCTGAGGTCTTTCATATCAAAGTTGTTGCACAACAATGATTTCACATTATTAATTGGATGAATTGTTTGATCCAAAAATGAGTAGATCATCTACATAGAGACATGTGATAGTCAAATGTGATTCTCGTATTTCTAATAAACGCATTTGTCACTTTCATTCACTTTGTACTCATTCAATATCATTAAGTTATCAAAATTTTCATGCCATTTCTTTGGAGCTTGTTTTAGTACATACAGAGACTTGTCTAATTTACAGACCTTGTTTTCTTTTCCATGGATCACAAATTGTTCCGATTGTTCCATATAGATTTCTTCTTCTAGTTTAAAACATTTATTTTAACATCCATTTGGTGTACTATTAAGTTATAAATACCAGCTATTGAAATAAGTACCCTAATGGATGTAATTCTAGTGACTGGAGAAAAGGTGTCAAAGAAATCTATATTTTCTCTTTGTCTAAAACCCTTGGATACAAGGAGATCCTTATGTATATTAATAGTTCCATTAGGTTTTAGTTTCTTTTTCAAAATACATTTACAACCGATTAATTTACAACCAGGAGGCAAGTCTACTAAGTGTTAGGTCTTGTTAGATTTTGGAGATTTTATCTCATCATTTATAGCTTCTTCTCATAAATTTACATCCAGAGATGGCAAGGATTCTTAAAGATTTATGGGATCTTCTTATACATTATAAGCCATATGTGATACGGTGGGAGAACTGACTATGGTGTTTGCGTTTGTTTTCGCAAATGTTTCGGTTGAGCAAGAGTCGCCACCGACTTTTTATTTTATCCTAAGGAAAGGTTTAAAAAGCACAGCAAAAACCTTTGAGATTTTTCTTGGGTTCGGGGAGTAGATTATAGAAAGGGAAGGTATTAGCACCCTTTTTATCCATGGTTATCCATGGGCTCTTAGGTACTTGCTTAGATCAACTTGCCTTGGCTTTCAATTGTTTGAAATGGTGCTTTATGTGTGGTTTTTGAAAAGGTTTTGAAAAAGATGCCTTGTATAGGCTACCCTTGTAACAATTCTTTACTCAAATGTTTTACAAAGGTGTTTGTCTTTTTGAAAAGATGTTTCAAGGTTTTTTGAAAGTTTGTTTTGAAAGTGTGGTTTGAAAATAGGCAAGCGTTTTTTTTTTGCAAGTTGACAAGTACTTAAGAGCTATCTACTTTAAAATTCTCAAAGATTTTTGTTATGTTTTAACCCTTTTAACAATTTTGTTCCACCATTGCATTTGGTGGACAATCTTGTGTTAGGATGTGAAAGGGACGGGCGTGGGTCATCGTTTAGACCATAATTGCAATGGTGCCAAGTATCTTTGGGCAATTTTCCTTTAAGGGACTTGATCATTTTTAGGCAACTTTTAAAAGCATCATCGAGGGACTATGATCATTTGATTGTTTGTTTTTGCCCAAAGAAACCTAACATGCAATATGGCCCAATTTTGAAAGGAAACAAGTGGATGTAACCCTAGGGGTGTTAGTGTGCGAGTGTGTTTTATTGCATACAAGAGTTATTTTATTTGAATTAGGTTTTTCTATTTCATTGATTTTATCTTGCCATACACGTCCTAATTACTAGCAATAAGAAGCGGAAATATAAAATCCTACGCTATTACAACAATTAGGGGAGGGGGATACACATTTGTACATGGGGGGTTCAACGATAAAAATAGACAAAAAAGAAAATAGCAAAAAACAAGATATATATAGAGAGAGAGAGAGAGGGAGCCCGCGCGCTGCTGGGAGGTCATCAGAAGTTCTGACTCAGATATGCTGCCAGATGATCAACCTCTTGGTTAAACTGTATGAGTCAGAACTTCTGACTCTGGCACTTGCAAAACAGAACCTTGTTAGTGGGGAAATCAGAAGTTCTGATTCCCCTGCGCTGTAAGACAGAAGTTTGTTAGTGGAGAACCCAGAAGTTCTGATTCTGCTGAAAAGGCAATAACTCTCAGAGGTTCTGATATCATTGACAGCAAAACAGGCTTCAGATGTGCTAACATCAAAGTCAGCACTTGGCTTTTCCCTATACTAATCAGAACATCTGCAATTCTGTTGTTATTCCACAAAACAGGAAACATATTTGGAACAGATCCAGCAAATGCAAAAATGTTTCAAAGGTCAGAACCAACAAGGTCACAGGCAAGTCCTATACTGGCTCAGAACGTTCTGAGGTATGAAAATCCTCAGAACATAAACAGCAACAACATGATATTTACATTATGTTTATTTGAGTATGCACAGCTGATGATGCTTAACAGCGTGATGAGGGTCAGCAGGTGCTTACCTGACTGTTGGAAAAGTTTGGGGATGAAAGTTAGCTTTTGGCTCTGGTGGTGTTCTGGACAGATTTTCTTTGAAAAGGGGAAGTAAAGGTGTATACGTACGTAGGGTCAGAAGTTTGGAGAGGGTGTCTTTTGGTTCACAAAGAAAAATGGGTATTTGATGAAGTTTGAAGGTGAGGAACTCAAAGTTATGGAACAAACTGGAGATTTTGGCAGAGTTTCAGAACGCTATGTTGCTAAGGGTTGCTGTTTCTCTCTTAGCAATTTTTATGTTTCTTTTCTGAGCGCCCTTTTGCAGTGGTGAAGACTCTCTATTTATAGGCAAAGTTCTTGTGGATGCCTTGAACATTAAAGCGCCAACAGAGTTTGAATTTGTTCTTTGACAGAAATTCCTGGGAAGTTGTGATAACAGATAGCTTTCAGCCTAGGCTGCAGCAGCAGGTGTAGATTGGGGAGAAGTGACCTCTGAAGTGGGCGGTGGCGCGTAGACCCATGGCAGAATCTGCACAAAAGCGTTTTCCAAGCCACACGTGAATGTTCAGGAGTGGTTGGAAGCATTAATGGGCATTAAATGGTGATAAGACCTATCAACATCAATATTCTGGTAATGGAAACCAACGTTGAATCAGCAGTGTAAACCATGCTCTGGCCTTGGCTTCCTATTGTCTTAGTAAGCTCTGGAGATTCTCCTGGTTTTCTGGTACGTTCCTTGGATTTACTTTTGGACCTCCTGGGCTTAGAGATTCTGTATCAGTGTAACACCCACTCTTCTGATCTTTAATCTTCTGATTTCAGCATGTTCTGAAAGAGCCTTCAGACTTCCCTGCTTCTCTTGCATTCCTTTAGCAAATTCTGACTGAGCTTGTGTAACTGCTGAAGGGGCATGTTCTGTTTGAGGCTTACATACTGAACCACGTTTACAACTTCTGATTGAGCTGATGTAGCTGCTGAAAAGCCAACTTCTGACTATGCTGAGCCAAGCTTGCAACTTCTGACCGTTTTTATCTGGAATGGGTCCAGAAGTTCTGAAGCGCTGATTTTTTCTTAAACACTCATTTTTAGAGAAACGTTCTAAGTACTTAGAATTTTGATTTTTCTCAAGATAAAAGCATTGTTTTTGGAGTTCGTGAGATCATCTTGCTCTTGTAAGTGGCTTGCTTGGGCAAAAAGATAACTCAGGACTTGGATTTGTTTCAGAGGGACCTTGAAAATCCAAGATGGTTTCCTGAAGAAAGAGAGGGCAAATTTTGGGGTACAACAGTTTCCCCTGTTCAATCTTCTTGAACCTGAAGAGTTAGATTGGCAATCTTGCCTTTCGCGACTCGAAGGTAAAAGGAGATTGGACACTAGAGTGCCCTTAAATTTGCACTCTCCAAAGCAATGGATGCGGAAATGGGCTTAAAGATGCCATTTGGAGATGGGCTTAAAGATGCCATCTGGAAGGGTGGCAGAATCTTGTCGGGGATGGGCTTAAAGATGCCATCTGGAATGAAAATCAGAAAGGTGTCCTTGTTTTGAACCATCTCTGAACTGGGGCTTGAATAAGCAATAGATTGACATTCGTTGTTGGGAAGAATCCGTAAACTGTTTTCAAAGGTTGCATCTGAACAAGTTGGTAGATTAACATCCGTTGTTGGGAAGAATCCATAAACTGTTTTCAGAAGTATTGAAAAGAAACTGAACAAGCGATAGGTTAACATCCGTTACTTGGAGAACCCGTAAACTGTTTTCAGAAATCTTGAATTTGAATAAGCAATAGAGCAGCATCCGTTGTTGAGAAGCTTCCGTAAACTGTTTTCAAAAGGTTGCATCTGAACAAGTTGGTAGATTAACATCCGTTGTTGGGAAGAATCCATAAACTGTTTTTAGAAGTCTTGAAAAGAAACTGAACAAGCGATAGGTTAACATCCGTTACTTGGAGAACCCGTAAACTGTTTTTAGAAATCTTGAAGTTGAATAAGCAATAGAGCAGCATCCGTTGTTGGGAAGCGTCCGTAAACTGTTTTCAAAAGGTTACATCTGAACAAGTTGGTAGATTAACATCCGTTGATGGGAAGAATCCATAAACTGTTTTCAGAAGTCTTGAAAAGAAACTGAACAAGCGATAGGTTAACATCCGTTACTTGGAGAACCCGTAAACTGTTTTCAGAAATCTTGAATTTGGAGAAAGAACCGGCGTAGGGTTCCCTGATGATGAGCTCGTGTAAAACTGCATCTGGATAAATCTGGAATAAGCATTAGAATGTTGCCATGTCTGGGTCACATCTTGAACTATTCTTGGAAAGAAATTCGAGAGATAATGGTTTTTGTCTGTCGACTGATCTTACCTGAAAAGGTAAAGGGTTAGTTATATGCAATGTCATGATGCATGATGCAATGTATGTTATATGATATGAATGTAAATGGACGTGCATGTAAGCTGGAGAGCTGTCTTGCGAAGGATAGATGAATCCGAGATGGCTGAAGATAAAAGTATCTTGAATGCTGCCGGGAAGAATAATTCCTTGGCTGTTGCTGGGGAAGAGAGTTCCTGATGACTTCTACTGGGGAGCTTCGATCCAATAGACTCATGTTGGGAAGGTAGGACTGAGAATCTTCAGTTTGGCGGGAAGTATATCTGGCGACTTCACTGGGGAACTCAAGATTTGCCCTCCAAAATTCTGTGGGGAGAAGGTTCATTAGTCTGGCTCCGCTGGGGATTGATAATTTTGAAGTTTTAGCTCGGCTGGGGATACTGAAACTTAAACTTTGAGGGGCATTGAATTCCGGAGGATTCTCTGGCTGGGGATTGTATTGGTAAGTTATGCTGAGGAACTCTGATGAATTCCGCCGGAGGTAGGAAGAATTTGGCCGGGTGCGATCTTCCGTGGCAGTTAGCTGAGGATAACCCAATTATAAGCCCTTGTGAGGAATAACTTTGAATAAAACTCGGGAGAGACGTCCGTACTCTGTAGGGGATAAGCTTCCAGAATCTACTGGGGATAAGCTTCAGGGTTTGCTGGGGATATGGATTCCAAATCTCCTGGGGGTTTCCTTTGAAAGGGTATCAAGATATCCAACTGTATCTTCAACCTATCAGTAATCCTCTTTCTTGATTCATAAGGAAATGATCATGTTCAAATGCATATGCCTATTTAACAAAACATTGGACGTTTCTCAAAATAAAACAAATAGTGCAAGAGAAAAAGTGAAAGGAAATGACACAAATTTCTGGGAAAAGTATTTGTATTGACTTTCTATGGGTATATTTGTACAAAGGAGACAATCATCCTAGTAAGAGGATTTTGTCGTAAATATTGAAAGATTTATACAAAATAAAGATGGCTATGTGAAATAATTCCATGGGATTCCATTCCGCTATAGCCTTCACAACTCTGAATATCTGTCCATTCAATGCTTCGTTTGCCGATGACTGGATTGATCAGAAGCTTGGAACTGGTTGATGAAGAGATTGTCTTTGAAGTGATCCGACGAGGCATAGTCATACGCTTTAATTCCCTAACTTTTGCCTGAATCGCCCTTTCGGGTTTTCGATCCACCGGGAAACCCTTTTTTGCCCAAGCCGCCCTTTCGGGTTTTCAACTTGCCGGGTGTACAAATTTTTTTGTTTTTATCCCTAATTTTTGCCTGAACCGCCCTTTCGGGTTTTCGGTTCACCGGGATGCCCATTTTTTGCCCAAGCCGCCCCTTCGGGTTTTCGACCTGTCGAGTTATTTTATGCGTAGTATCTTTTGACTATGTCTGCGTTCGCAGGGTGCGGTAAATCTTCGCCGTCCATGGTGGTTAGAATCATCGCACCACCATAAAATATGCTCTTAATCACAAATGGTCCTTCATATGTAGGAGTCCATTTGCCCCTGGGATCACTTTGCGGAAAGATAATCCGCTTGATTACGAGATCTCCGACTTGATACACTTGACGTCTAACTTTCTTATTGAAGGCCTTGATCATCCGTTTTTGATACGTCTGACCATGGCATATAGCAGCGAGTCGTTTCTCGTCGATCAAATTGAGTTGATCAAGTCGGGTCTGCATCCAATCATCTTCATTCAAACCTGCATCCTTCATAATCCTTAGAGAAGGAATCTGGACTTCCATAGGCAGGACAACTTCCATGCCATATACCAAAGAAAATGGGGTTGCCCCTGTTGAAGTACGTGTCGTTGTACGGTATCCATGCAGAGCAAACGGTAACATCTCATGCCAGTCTTTGTAAGTGACCGTCATTTTCTGAATGATCTTCTTAATGTTTTTGTTCGCAGCTTCAACAGCACCGTTCATCTTCGACCGATAGGGAGATGAACTGTGATGATAAATCTTGAACTATTCGCACAATGCGGTGATCATCGTGTTATTCAGATTTATACCGTTGTCTGTGATGATCCTGTCTGGAACACCATACCGACATATGAGATTTTGCTTGATGAAGCGGGCAACCACATTTTTAGTCACAGAGGCGAAGGAAGCTGCTTCGACCCATTTGGTGAAATAGTCAATGGCAACCAAAATGAAGCGATGTCCGTTGGAAGCCGTGGGCTTGATCTCTCCAATCATGTCAATGCCCCACATTACAAATGGCCAAGGAGCAGTCAGAACGTTTAGAGGAACCGGAGGGATATGAACTTTGTCAGCGTAGACTTGACATTTGTGGCAAGTACGGGAATGTTGATGGCAGTCAGCTTCCATGGTAGACCAGTAATAGCCTGCCCTTAGGATCTTTTTAGCCATTGTATGCCCGATTAAGTGAGTGCCAAATGTGCCGCTGTGTATATCAGTCATAATCAACTCTGCTTCAGCTTTGTCTACGCATCGGAGTAATACACAATCATGGCTTCGTTTGTAAAGGATGTCGTTGCTCAGGAAGAATTTAGCAGCGAATTTCCTTAAGAACTTCTTGTCGTTTACGGAAGCTCCTTCGGGATAATCTCTAGTCTCGAGATACCTTTTGATTTCATGGAACCAGGGTTGTTCCACTACTTCTTCGGTATTAATCTCATGACAATGCGCAGGTTCATCCATTCGCTCGATGGTGATTTGGGGAGCCTCGTTATCCCAGTTGAGTTTAAACATGGAAGACATTGTAGCTAGGGCATCTGCTAGCTGATTCTCTTCTCGCGGGAAATGCTCGAAGGTAATTTGCTCGAAATGAGGCAACAACGTCAAGACATGTTCTTTGTATGGGATAATATTAGGATGCTTGGTATCCCACTCTCCTTTGATTTGACTGATAACCAAAGCCGAGTCCCCAAATACGATCAAAGATTTGATCCCCAAGTCTATAGCAGCCTTGAGACCAAAGATGCAAGCTTCGTATTCAGCCATGTTGTTTGTGCAGCTAAAGCAAAGTCGGGCCGTGAAAGGTGTGTGACAACCTTCCGGAGAAATGAGTACTGCGCCGATACCATTTCCAAGTGCATTTGAAGCACCATCAAAGTACAGGGTCCATCGGGATCCCTTTTCGGGTCTGTCATACGGTCCGTCACCTTCAATGTTGTCCAAATTCATGATGTCCTCGTCTGGGAAGTCGAATCTCATGGGTTGATAATCTTCGATAGCTTGATGAGCCAGATGGTCAGCTAGTACGCTCCCTTTTATAGCTTTTTGGGTGGTGTACTGGATGTCATACTCAGTTAGGATCATTTGCCATCTGGCTATCCTTCCAGATAAAGCGGGCTTTTCGAAGATATACTTGATAGGATCCATTTTGGAAATCAGTAAAGTGGTATGAGTCAACATATACTGCCTTAGCCGGAGAGCAGCCCATACCAAAGCGCAGCAAGTTTTCTCGAGCAGTGAGTAGCGAGTCTCACAGTCGGTAAAATTTTTGCTAAGGTAATAAATAGCATGCTCTTTTCGACCAGACTCGTCATGCTGGCCCAAAACACACCCCATTGAGTTATCCAAGACGGTCAGATACATGATTAATGGCCTTCCTTCGACAGGTGGCATCAGAACAGGAGGTTCTAGCAAATACTCCTTGATCTTATCAAAAGAAGCTTGGCAATCGTCGTTCCATTCCATTACCTGATCCTTCTTCAAGAGTTTGAAAATTGGCTTACAGGTAGAAGTTAGATGGGAGATGAATCTGGAAATATAATTCAAACGCCCCAAGAATCCTCTAACCTCCTTTTCAGTACGGGGAACAGGCATCTCTTGTATTGCTTTTACTTTTGCTGGATCGACTTCAATGCCTTTGTTGCTTACAATGAATCCCAGAAGTTTACCAGACCTAATTCCAAAAGTGCACTTGCTTGGATTCAGCCTGAGTTTGTATTCTTTCAACCTGGCGAACAGCTTTTCTAGATGTTCAAGGTGCTCTTCCTCTATTTGTGACCGAGCTATCATATCGTCTACGTAAACTTCAATCTCATGATGTATCATATCATGAAACAAAGCTACCATGGCGCGTTGATAAGTTACCCCTGCGTTCTTCAGCCCGAACGGCATCACCTTGTAACAGAAAGTGCCCCATTGTGTGACAAAAGTTGTTTTCTCCATATCCTTGGGGGCCATTTTGATTTGATTGTAGCCCGAGAATCCATCCATGAAGGAAAACACTTTGTGCTGAGCTGTATTGTCGATTAAAATGTCAATGTGTGGAAGTGGAAAATCATCTTTGGGGCTGGCCCTATTCAAATCCCGGTAGTCCACACACATCCTGACTTTGCCATCTTTCTTAGGTACTGGCACGATGTTAGCGACCCATTGAGGATAGGACGTAACATCCAGGAAGCCAGCGTCGAATTGCTTCATTACTTCTGCCTTGATCTTTTCAGACATGTCAGGCCTCATTCGGCGGACTTTTTGCTTGATCGGTGGACAGTCTTCTCTTGTGGGGAGACGGTGAACCACGATGTCTGTGTCTAAACCCGGCATGTCTTCATAAGACCAAGCGAAGATTTAAACATACTCATTCAACAACTGTATCAGGCGTTCCTTGATATTTGGTTCCAGATTGGCACCCACTTGCACTTCCTTCCGGTCTTCCTCGGTTCCCAAGTTGATAGTTTCCAATGACTCTTCATGCGGTAAGATGGCACTTTCCTCTTGCTGTAGAAGTCTGGCTAGTTCCCCTGGTACTTCACAACCTTCGTCATCTTCATACTTGGCTTGACTGATCAGATCTTCATAGTTATTGAAGGATATAGCAGAATTGTTACCCATGGAATCCGGAGTGGATGGGTACCTGCATTTGTGAGTGTGGGTGTGTGTAAGGGATAGCCATCCTTAAACAAAAAAATGCGAAAGGAAAGAAAATGAACACAAGCAGTTTATCAAATGAAAAACGTCCAATGAATCATTAAACATGGCATATGGATATGAAAGATAATCAGAACCCTTACAAATGGACCTACATGCCCCGGGCAGGACATGAGGTGAAAAGATAGTGTACAGATTGTTTGAAAATAAATATTACAGACCAAATAGGAAATGTTTAACAGATAAATTACTGATGAATAAAAGTGATGGGGACAAAGTCTTTTGCCTCCCAGTTGCACAATCCTCCTTTGACAGTTGGGTAAATCCACTCTTCGATGTTTCTCTCTTTGTCTTCATCCTCCAAAGCGTTGATTCTGTAGGGAGAAATTTTGACTGGCGCCCTTTCAATCTTCGAACGGCGCATAGCTTTCTGGCTAGCGGTTGTGAACCCTAATCCAAATTTGTCGGTCTTATATGGAATATCAGGCAACTGCCCCCATGCTGAATTCTTACCTTCCTTTATTGCGGCCCTTGCGTCTTCCAGCGATGCCATCCTGGCCATTTGACTCGGCGTCTCAGCTGCCAACTTTGCTACTGTTATCTCAGGAAGGACTTCTTCGAAATGCTGGAAAGGTGTCTCAATGAACTCCCCTTCTACCTCCACGTACCAGAAAGAATTCAAGTGGCTAATCATGTACTCCTCTTCACCGTGGGCAGTAATGATCTTTCCCTTGACAGGATACTTCAACATCTGATGTAAGGAGGAGGTGACTGCCCCAGCATGATGTATCCAAGGCCTACCCAGCAAGCAAGAGTATGACGGACGAATGTCCATCACATAGAAAGTAGATTTGAACACCTCACTGCCTATCTTGATGGGAATTTCAACCTCCCCATGGACCATTCTCTTCGAACCATCGAAAGCTCTGACAACAATATCACTCGGCTTCAACTCCAACCCTTCACAATCTAGTCGGTCCAAGGCCTTCTTAGGCAGTACATTCAGCGACGAACCAGTGTCGACCAAGACATGTGCGAGAGTAGTTCCTCGGCACTCGACTGAAATGTGCAAAGCATCATTGTGGTTTCTACCTTTAGGAGTTAGGTCGGCATCAGAGAAACCTAATCCATTGTCCGCAGTCAGGCTAGCCACGCAATTTTGAAATTGATCCGCAGAGGTTTCCTGGGGCACATGGGCTGCCTTCAGGAATTTTATCAGGGCTTTAGCGTGCGCTTCTGAGCAAAGTAGCAGTGCCAGCATGGAGATCTTTGAGGGGCTTTGCCCCAGCTGTTCTACCACGTCGTAATCACTCCTTTTGATTATCCTCAAAATCTCATCCATTTCCTTCTTGGAGGTCTCCGGGATGACCAAGGGTTGAGCCCTCGTCCTGACGAGCTCATCTTGGATTCCCTTACCTTTGTCGGCAGTGGTAGGAAGGATAGTACTAGGGACAACAACATATTCAACCAAAGGGGTTCTGGCGGAGAGTTTTATTGGTGCAGGGATGACCTTGTCAGCTGATGAGGGTCCAAAGATTGCTCTTGGAGGGGCAATCTCTGGAGAAAATATTCTCCCGCTCCGAGTGATTTTGCTCGTGCCTGCAATGTTACCGATGTTGGCTTCTTCATCATCCGAACTTTCTTCAGTTATTTCGATTTGTTTAATACCATGGTAGTAGACGTCACCGCCATAGTTCCATGGTATTGACTTCTCAGAAACATAGGGAACGGGCCCTGGCATTGTTATCTTCAAAGGAACAGATTTCGTAGCTGGTGTAATCTTAACAGGCCTTTTGACGGCCTTGGAAAGATTGGCGTGAATGGTTATGATCGAGACATCTTCAGTATGGGTTGGAGTAGCAGAAACTTTTTCAAACAAAATTTGTCGACTATCCACAAGGCCTTGGATGCCTTTCTTCAATAACGGACAATCAAACGGCAGAGAGTAACAACAATAGCAGTCTTCTTTACATCCCGGGAAGATCCCGGCCCTTAACAGATTCAACTTGATGGTTAACAATGGAGTTATCAGATCATTGACATCAGCAACATACAAATCTTCTTCAATGGCATTGACATTTCGGCCGTGCTTCGGCATGGGTGCAGATATCACATTAGGCTTCTCCGGAGCGTCAAACTCCACCTCCTTCGCCTCTATCAGGTCTTGGATTTTATGCTTGAGTGCCCAACAATCATTGGTGTCGTGCCCGACACTGTCAGAATGGTAGGCGCATTTAGCATGAGGATGATAATGCGGAGAGGATGTATTCACATTCTTTGGTGCCTCCTTGATAGTGGCAAGACTCAACTTCAACAGATGGGGAAGCACTTGCGCTGGAGTCATATTAATACGGGTGAACTGCCGTTGTGGCCGTTCCACCCGTGGTTGATTTGGTCTGGACTGGTTATAGCGAGGCTGCTCACGTGAAGGATTTTGAATCATTACGGCCCCCACAGTTGGCCGGCGTTCAGTCTTTCCTGCTCTTCTTTGAGAATATACCACAGCTGTTTCCTTCTTAAAAGGCTTCTTCTCAACACTTGCAGCAACATCCTTCTGAATCTTTCCTGACTTGATGCCAGCTTCTATTCTTTCGCCTGTTAGGATCAAATCGGTAAACCCCGCGGAAGAGTTACCAATCAGATGATTGAAAAATGGCCCAGATAGGGTCCCTAAAAACATATCAACGAGTTCACGGTCGGTTAAAGGAGGCTGCACCCTGCCAGCCAAATCCCTCCATTTTTGTGCATATTCTTTGAATCCTTCGCCTGTTCCCAATGACATACCTTGAAGTTGGGTACGAGTAGGGGCAAGGTCAGAATTGTACTGATATTGTTTGTAAAAAGCGGTGGCCAAGTCTTCCCAATTGCGGACGCTGGTTCCCTCTAGCTGATAAAACCACTCCAATTGAGCTCCAGAAAGGCTGTCTTGAAAGAAATGAATCCAAAGATTTTTATCTGCCGTATAGGGTTGAATCTTTCTCACGTAGGATCTGAGATGCACTTTTGGACAAGACAGCCCATCATACCTCACAAACACTGGAACTTTGAATTTTGGGGGAATCACAATCCCGGCAACCAAACCCAAGTCTTCAAAGTCCAAACCCGGTACTCTTTGTAATTCCATGGCGGCCAACCTGTCTTCTAGCCCTTTGTATTTATCATCAGTTGGAGGGTATTGTTGATCAGAATAATCTTCATCCTCTTCGACCTCTTCTTCTTCCACATCGGACTCGGAAGGTACCGCAGCCCCACCTCCTTTGCTGGTTCCTTCATCAGAAGTAGGAGGAAATTCAAGCACTCTCCGAGCTTCTCCGTCAAATCTTCTCCCTAAAGTAGCCACCCCGACTCTCTTTTTCTTCTTCTTCACTGGGTCTTTATTCCCCAGCAAGGTCTTGAGATCCTCCTGACCTTTAGCCAAGGTTGTCAGGAGTTGCTGGAACTGTGTATTCTGAGCTTGTAGGTCTTTGACTGTTTGCTCGAGATCCATCCAACTGACATAAACAGCAGACAGATAAGGAAACCTGGAGTGAGACTTTCTTATGAACATGATGAATAATATGCTTATGTATGCAATGCATTCAAGGATTTAGAACATTCAAAATTGTTGCAGACAAAGAAGAACGCACGTCATATTGATAAGAAGAAATTTGTTAGTACATAAATGCCCCATGGGCCAAATATTACAAAATGACTTCTCAAGGCAGAAAGACATTGCGCATCCTCTTTGGTGCGATGTAGGTGTTGAGGGCCTCTTGCTCATGGAGTCGGCGGGTAAGCTCTAGAACCTTCTTCTCACTGGCGTAGAAGCTAGCTTCAAAAGTATTCCGTTCCTCCTTGAGCTAAATCCAACTTTTCTGCATTTCCTCCCACGATGTAGGCATGTCAGGATGTATGATGGTGTAGGGAAACTCTCCTTCCTCGACGGGCTCTTTAATCACAGGGAGAACATGAGGATAAGGCATCATCAGACTTTGGGCTCGGGCTCGTACCCACTTGAGATAAGGCTCAAGAGGGATGGAGTTCTTGTGTCCCAGAGTCTTGCTATCAACCTTGTTAGGTCAGGAATCAACATGTCATGAGGGCCATCCCTCAGTGCATATCCAAATTGCCTCAAAGCTAGGCAAGGGTTGTAGGTGATACCTCCTCTGATTCCAAGTAAAGGAACATTGGGAAACTCTCCACAACGATCGACGATGATGACATTTTCTCTGGACCGAGAACACCAATGTACATCAGAGTGAGTAAGAGTCATCAACCGTTGGGACCACCTTGAGCCTTGGTCATTCTTCAAGACAGATTGTGGAAGGTGCGAAATAAACCACCTTGCAAGGAGAGGAGTACAGCACATGAGAACACCCCTCTTTCTCATTGTTCGTGTGTAAAATGAGTGAAGAATGTCCCCAAGCAATGTTGGTATTGGATTTCTGGATAAGAAGATTTTGACGGCGTTGACATCTACCAATTGGTCAGAATTTGGGAACAAAACCAACCCATAGATAAGGAGTGCCACAATTTCTTCAAAGGCTTGTAGGTCCAATGAATTCCAACATTCTTGTGCTTTCTCAAACAAGAATTTTGCTAAGAATCCTTTGACGCCGCTTCTGGTTTCCCAATGCCCCTTGATGTCGGATGGTTGTAGATGTAATGCTCGAGCAACATCTTCCGGCTTTGGTTCCTTTTCCGTACCGTTGAAGGGTAGTTGATTAAGGATAGGAATTCTCAGGAGTTGAGAAAACTCCTCCAAAGTGGGCACCAACTGGTAATCAGGGAAAGTGAAACAGTGGTGAAGAGGGTCAAAGAACTGGAATAGCACTTTCATCATGTCTTCTTCAATGTTGGTGTTGACTAAGCTGAACATTCTACCATGTCTTTCACTGAAGGATGAGCTTTCCGGAATTCTTGAGGTGAGCTCCTTGAGTTGAGGAGAGATTCTCACAAGGTTGACTTGGATGGTATTTCTGCGAGGAATTTCCATGACCTACAAAACAGGAACAAAGATGAAGATCCAAACCCTTGAGATGGTTAGTGAATGCATATGACGTTTTATGATGTTTATGATGTATGCACAAAACATATGTACAATCAATTCACACCAACCCTAGTTTCAGGCTTGCATGGGGTTTCATAGGTAAGTACCCTCTTGAGTGTAGTTGGCTTAAAAACCTGTCCTATAAATAGTAACCGGGTTCTAAGGAGCTCAATATCACAGGATTGTTTTCATTGTTCATTGTTTTGGTTTAGCCACTTAACTAGCGACCAAAATATTCCAAGAAAACAACCCTCAATGAGTGTAGTATCGAGTATCTACCAACTTCGGACTGCACCAAAGTCGGTCATCTCACTACCCCTAATAAAAGGCCAAGATGGTCAAGTAAGGTTCTAGGTCATTAGTGCTTAGTGACATCACTCAGCGGCCCCGTACTCTCCTTGATTGAACTCAAGGGTTATCGGTACTCACAAATATGTCGCACTAATATAGCTATTGCTTCAACCGTGTCGGTATACCCCGCACAGTTTCCACAACGTATTGCTATCTATGAATGTTTCCCAAAATCCGGGTGTAGGATTGCAAACCCAAACAATAGAGCCAAGATATAAAGCAAACAATTCAAACAATTAGTCATGCAAGAGGGTGATCTAAGCCCTAAGGTTACTCCACTTTTAAAATTATCCCCAGCAGAGTCGCCAGTTCTGTGATACGGTGGGAGAACTGACTATGGTTTTGCGCTTGTTTCGCAAATGTTTCGGTTGAGCAAGAGTCGCCACCGACTTTTTATTTTATCCTAAGGAAAGGTTTAAAAAGCACAGCAAAAACCTTTGAGATTTTTCTTGGGTTCGGGGAGTAGATTATAGAAAGGGAAGGTATTAGCACCCTTTCTATCCATGGTTATCCATGGGCTCTTAGGTACTTGCTTAGATCAACTTGCCTTGGCTTTCAATTGTTTGAAATGGTGCTTTATGTGTGGTTTTTGAAAAGGTTTTGAAAAAGATGCCTTGTATAGGCTACCCTTGTAACAATTCTTTACTCGAATGTTTTACAAAGGTGTTTATCTTTTTGAAAAGATGTTTCAAGGTTTTTTGAAAGTTTGTTTTGAAAGTGTGGTTTGAAAATAGGCAAGCGTTTTTGTTTTGCAGGTTGACAAGTACTTAAGAGCTATCTACTTTAAAATTCTCAAAGATTTTTGTTATGTTTTAACCCTTTTAACAATTTTGTTCCACCATTGCATTTGGTGGACAATCTTGTTTTAGGATGTGAAAGGGACGGGCGCGGGTCATTGTTTAGACCATAATTGCAATGGTGCCAAGTATCTTTGGGCAATTTTCCTTTAAGGGACTTGATCATTTTTAGGCAACTTTTGAAAGCGTCATCGAGGGACTATGATCATTTGATTGTTTGTTTTTTCCCAAAGAAACCTAACATGCAATATGGCCCAATTTTGAAAGGCAACAAGTGGATGTAACCCTAGGGGTGTTAGTGTGCGAGTGTGTTTTATTGCATACAAGAGTTATTTTCTTTGAATTAGGTTTTTCTATTTCATTGATTTTATCTTGCCATACACGTCCTAATTACTAGCAATAAGAAGCGTAAATATAAAATCCTATGCTATTACAACAATTAGGGGAGGGGGATACACATTTGTACATGGGGGGTTCAACGAGAAAAATAGACAAAAAAGAAAATAGCAAAAAACAAGATATATATATATAGAGAGAGAGAGAGGGAGCCCGCGCGCTGCTGGGAGGTCATCAGAAGTTCTGACTCAGATCCGCTGCCAGATGACAACCTCTTGGTTAAACTGTATGAGTCAGAACTTCTGACTCTGGCACCTGCAAAACAGAACCTTGTTAGTGGGGAAATCAGAAGTTCTGATTCCCCTGCACTGCAAGACAGAAGTTTGTTAGTGGAGAACCCAGAAGTTCTGATTCTGCTGAAAAGGCAATAACTCTCAGAGGTTCTGATATCATTGACAGCAAAACAGGCTTCAGATGTGCTAACATCAAAGTCAGCACTTGGCTTTTCCCTGTACTAATCAGAACATCTGCAATTCTGTTGTTATTCCACAAAACAGGAAACATATTTGGAACAGATCCAGCAAATGCAAAAATGTTTCAGAGGTCAGAACCAACAAGGTCACAGGCAAGTCCTATACTGGCTCAGAACGTTCTGAGGTATGAAAATCCTCACAACATAAACAGCAACAACATGATATTTACATTATGTTTATTTGAGTATGCACAGCTGATGATGCTTAACAGCGTGATGAGGGTCAACAGGTGCTTACCTGACTGTTGGAAAAGTTTGGGGATGAAAGTTAGCTTTTGGCTCTGGTGGTGTTCTGGATAGATTTTCTTTGAAAAGGGGAAGTAAAGGTGTATACGTACGTAGGGTCAGAAGTTTGGAGAGGGTGTCTTTTGGTTCACAAAGAAAACTGGGTATTTGATGAAGTTTGAAGGTGAGGAACTCAAAGTTATGGAACAAAATGGAGATTTTGGCAGAGTTTCAGAACGCTATGTTGCTAAGGGTTGTTGTTTCTCTCTTAGCAATTTTTATGTTTCTTTTCTGAGCGCCCTTTTGCAGTGGTGAAGACTCTCTATTTATAGGCAAAGTTCTTGTGGATGCCTTGAACATTAAAGCGCCAACAGAGTTTGAATTTGTTCTTTGACAGAAATTCCTGGGAAGTTGTGATAACAGATAGCTTTCAGCCTAGGCTGCAGCAGCAGGCGTAGATTCGGGAGAAGTGACCTCTAAAGTGGGCGGTGGCGCGTAGACCCATGCCAGAATCTGCACAAAAGCGTTTTCCAAGCCACACGTGAATGTTCAGGAGTGGTTGGAAGCATTAATGGGCGTTAAATGGTGATAAGACCTATCAACATCAATATTCTGGTAATGGAAACCAACGTTGAATCAGCAGTGTAAACCATGCTCTGGCCTTGGCTTCCTGTTGTCTTAGTAAGCTCTGGAGATTCTCCTGGTTTTCTAGTACGTTCCTTGGATTTACTTCTAGACCTCCTGGGCTTAGAGATTCTGTATCAGTGTAACACCCACTCTTCTGATCTTTCATCTTCTGATTTCAGCATGTTCTGAAAGAGCCTTCAGACTTCCCTGCTTCTCTTGCATTCCTTTAGCAAATTTTGACTGAGCTTGTGTAACTGTTGAAGGGGCTTGTTCTGTTTGAGGCTTACATACTGAACCACGTTTACAACTTCTGATTGAGCTGATGTAGCTGCTGAAAAGCCAACTTTTGACTACGCTGAGCCAAGCTTGCAACTTCTGACCGTTTTTATCTGGAATGGGTCCAGAAGTTCTGAAGCGCTGATTTTTTCTTAAACACTCATTTTTAGAGAAACGTTCTAAGTACTTAGAATTTTGATTTTTCTCAAGATAAAAGCGTTGTTTTTGGAGTTCGTGAGATCATCTTGCTCTTGTAAGTGGCTTGCTTGGGCAAAAAGATAACTCAGGACTTGGATTTGTTTCAGAGGGACCTTGAAAATCCAAGATGGTTTCCTGAAGAAAGAGAGGGCAAATTTTGGGGTACAACACCATATAATCGGACCCATAGTCTTTAGAAACTCTTACTCTTTACTTCATCGAAGTTCTGTTTCTACACTGTTGTTGCTTTCTGTACTTCTTATCACATGAATATGACTCGATTGAGTGCCCCCACTGTTTCTCGTTTTGAAAGGAAATTTGTCTTCATAGAATTAAACATCATTTGATTCTATGATCACTTCTGCATTTAGGTCATAAAACATGTATGCCTTACTGTTTGCTGCATACTCAATGAATACACATTAATATGCTCTACTAGTAAGTTTAACTCGTTTCAGATCCGAAATTCTGACATAAGCCAGATAGCTCCAAGTTCTCAAATAAGACAAGTTTGATGGTGTACAAATCTACCCCAATAGACTGACTAAACACTGCCTTATTTAAAAGAATGCCACAAACAAGATTCTTCCTAGTCTAAGGAACATACGTCCTTCAAGATTAAAGTCATTCCATAGGTGAAATTCAGCTCCAGGTCTCCAATTTCATAAACATTAGTGGTGTGGACATCTTCCAACAACACTTTCCTATCTTTAGTATTCGTGTATGTTTTAAACATAACATGATCATAAAAGACACGACGAGAACACTACTACGGAAAAGACAATTAACAACGATTCAGAAAGATATATTACCACGCGGGACCAAGTGTTGTTATGTAGCATGTGGTTGTATATTCGGTACTTACAATCACGATCCAATGACCGTCTTAGTAAACTGAAAAGTGCGGGCCTTATAACAACAGTTTCTCCTATTAATCATTGTGATATTTCATACGAATAAATGTCAAATTTTCATAACAGAACCAACACTAAACCAATTTTGAATTGATGTCAAAACTTGTATTACAAGTACACAATTCTATTAAGTATATCAAAATTTAAACTGTTCGAGGTATGCAATCTTCCCAATTTCCAAGAGAAAAGATAGAGTATATAATTAAAGAAACAATGATGAGTTTGGTTTTTAAACTTCCAACAGAAGAAGATGAAGAATCAGAAGGAGCAATATAAAAGCAGAAGAACTAAAACATAAAAAAAACTTCATCCAAAGGAATCAACACGTGTTATCCTGCTAAAGCTACACACAATGCTAAGAATCAAAATGTTGTTGTAGAGGGTGTTGTGGTGCAAAATCAGCTTTAGAATCAAGATGTAGTTGTAGAGGGTGTTGTGGTGCAAAATCAGCCTCCAAATCAAGATGTAGCTGTAGAGAGTGTTTTGATGAAAAACCATCCTCAGATTCAAGATGTTGCTATAGAGGGTGATGTGATACATTTTAACTAATGAGAGCTCTCTGGGTGAGGAGAAAAAGAAGAAGAAGAAGGTTGAGAAGGAAAATGATGATTTTATTCAATTCTGATGATGATGGTGAGGATGACTAGGGTTGGTCTAACTTTATCTCAGCGAGAGGATTTAGATTTGATTATAGATTTTGATCATGTAATGAAAGTCTTATGTAATGAAGTTTTAATCTGATTAACTCTCTCAAGGTTATCAACTTAAACATTATACTTAAACATTAAACTTAACCTATCAGCTTAAACTACAAAATATATAAAACACATAATGAAAATTATTGCAATGAACTTACTCTTAAGAAACCGTCTCATAGTTGCATATTCCTATAAAGTTCACTACATCTTCAACTATTACATTTCATAACAAAGTAAATATTAAACATAAAGCATATAAGAAAACATAATATTTTCAAATTTCAAACCCTAATTCAACTATTAAATTTTATAACAAAGTAAATATTAAACATAAAGGAGATAAGAAAACATAACATCTTCAAATTTCTAGAAAATCTCTCTAAATTCAGTTTGTTCTTCAAATTCTAGTTCTTCTTGTTTGAATTTGTATACATAATCTTCAAATACACAATAGATTCCAACTATGGCATCATACTACTCTTATCTTCCAATTTTTGTTCATCATCTCATATGAACAAATTACATGTTTCACCACACCACCAATTTGAACATCTCCAAAAAAGCCTTCCTTTATTTTGACCCCTCGCACTAGTACGTAACCATACGACTGTCACAACCACATAAATTTCCAGATCAATATTTTACACCTTTGGATGAGTTACTATTCAAATGCGACATTGAGATGAAACTGGACAACAACAATGAGTGTTAGGGTTGTTTTCTTCTTCCCGACGATGTCAACAGCGTTGGTGTTAGGACTATTTCTTTTATAAGTGGAAGAATGGGTACTTAATGTTTAATATATATATATATATATATATATATATATATATATATATATATATATATATATATATATATATATATATATATATATATATATAAAGAATCACCAGTGTGTAACAACGCTTGTACAAAAGAGCCGTAGTGATATCCCTATTATTTTTTAATTATATATAAATATAAATGAAAATGAGTGCATTAACGTAAAAGGGATAACCTATTTGAGAGAGCTGAGGATCGAACCCAGGAAAGTTGGACTGTATCACCACGATTATGGAATTAACCATAATTATAACCTTAAATTTTCAATTAAAAAATAAAATAAAAATGTTAGCGCATTAGTTTAGCAGTGTCACTACGGTTTTGGGGTGAACCATGGTGACTTTGGCGTTGTTGTTTGCATATTTTATAGTAGTTGAGACACCGTTGTCTATCCACCAACCATCAGATTCATCAACCATGTTGATTTCAATAATCATAGCAATAAATTACCCATTAGTCAGGTTAACTTGTACATTAGGGGCAAAACCAGATTCAAGGTTGTTTCTACATGTCTTAGCCATATGACTTGATTTTACACAGTTACAACAAAGGGAAACCAACAACATTTCTTTGAGGTGGTGGTTGTTTCCTAGTTGGAGAAATTAGGGCCATAGAAGGGTTTCTATTCTTAATTCGATTCACAATACTGCAGTTCTAATTCTTTAATGATTTTCCATATGACTTCAGAACCACACCAAATTTATTTTTTGGTTGTTGTTTAAAACAATCATGACAATTCTTTTCAATCGTGTCTCTAAGATTCTTCTTCAATTTAAAAGTGAATAATCAGACTCTCAATTAAAATTTCTTTTGTTTTATGGTGAAACAAAATTTTGAAAATTTTCTAACTAGGGGCAATTTGTCAATAATAAAAGCAATTTGAAACTGTTCATCTAAATACATACCTTTAGTTATGATCACATGAGAAATCTTTTGAAGTTCATGACTTTGGGTCTCCACGGGCCTTCCATCTACCATCTGATACTTCACATAGTTACTAAAATCATTCTTATGTTCTCCAGCTTCTTCGATGTCATACTTGTTTTTCAGAGACTCCTAAACATGTTTTGAAGTATCGCAATTACTGTAATAGTCATGCAGATAATTTGTGATTCCACTCAGAATGTTATAGTAATTATCTTTCTATAAGGATATTTTTTCCCTTAGTTATAAATCATTCACTTTAATTTATGCTATAAATTCATATTCATCGAAACTAACAGTTCCTGCTGAGTACATAGATTTCTTTCTATTTGTTTGTCCAAATTATCCAAAAGGAACAATAGAAATATCATCGGTCAAAATATTGACAACCTTCATTATGGTTAAGAAAAATCTCATTTTTGCTGACAACGTTTGAAATGCACTCCCTTAAACTTGAACGGTTTGTCCGAGACAATCGTGGAAGCACCAATAATTTCTTCAATATCCATGACAATTCGAAATGTCTTAAAAAATTTGTTTTCCGATTTTGAATATTTTACCACCAAGGAAATTACCAGGATGAGTCGCGGAAAAATTCGCTTTCCTTAAGAATTTTCGTTGCACTGCCCAAATTTATGCAAAGCAGTCGGAGTACTGCGTCACCTCCAGGATAAAACAACTCAACTCTATATTGTACAATTACTACTTGCGCGGTAGATAATCGTTCTAGAAATACATCTTTTAATGGTACAAAGACAATTCGAATATGATATAAATACCACCGTAGTATCTAGTATAACGACTAGTTGTAATAATTTCTCAAACCAAGAAAAATTCCATTAATTCTCCAAAGAGAAATCAATCATGTTCATTTGACCACTCAAAAAGATTTCTCAAACAAAGAAAAATTTGAATAGTTCTCTAAGGAGAATCCAAAAATTATACTTGATAATTTCTCAACTCAAATGAGGAGAAATTAACATTATTCTCTAAAGAGAATTCAAGAAAGTACTCGAAAAATTCAAAGAGTAGACAAAAAGAGAAAAAAGTTTGCGCTTCGACAATTCAAAAGACGTGAAATTATGAGAGTCAGGAAGGAAAAACTCAACAAATTTTTTTTTGTGTGTTTTGAAATGAAACATGTGAAATCCTTATATAGTGAAGTAAGCTAGCCAAAAATGTATTATAAACAATTTTTTTTACTTAGCAATTTCTTAGGATCTTTATACGTTCGTCTCTATTTCGCGCGCATTATCTTATTCTCGCATTTGTTATAATAATGTACCTGCTGACAATATGTAATAGATTGAAATAGGACTTTATCGCTTTTCTTTATTTTCTTTCCCCTATTTGGACATGTAAATACCCCCTCCCCGAAGCACTGTAATAGCGTAGATTTAAATTCCCGCACTTTAAATTTCTACAAAATATTAACTGTTAGTAACTAGGCTTGTATGGAAAGAATAAAACCAAACGCGAGCAAACCTAACAAAAAAGACAAAAATAACTGAATATAACACACATTGCACATACACACCTCTAGGGTACCCCACTTCAGTTGCCTTCGGAAAATAGTCACAACTCTCGAAACGTGAGAGGTTTTAGTGGCTACCCTCTGGTTCAAAAGGATCATAAGTCCCTCAATGACCCTCTCGACATTGCCTCGGTAAAAATATGATCTTATAACCCTACGGTAGTTACTAAAACTTCTTGCGCAGTTGCCTTTGTGATTATAAAACGTCCCTTCGAAAGTCCCTCAAACATCCAACGATAGGGCTACCTACTCACTAATAGTAGGATAACAATTTCTAAAGGATAGGAGGAAAAGAATAAACCTTTTCGAGTACAAGTAGATAGTTGTTAGATGCTTTCTCAAAAATAAACTTTTTGCACTTACACAAAGCATTTCAAAACACTTTAAAAACATTCGCTTTGTCAACACTCTTGAAGACTGATACAGGAGTTATCATAAAGTGAATCTCTGCACTAAGGCATTTTCAAGCTACTTTTTCAAAACACACAAAGCACAAGGTACTTTTAATGAGCTAAGCATCTAAGAGCCCGTAGAAAACTACAGATGGAAAGGGTGCTAACACATTCCCTTTCCATAATCTATCCCCCTTACTCAGAAAATTCTCGAAAAGGTATTTTTCTGTTCTTTTCACCCTTTCCTTAATTTGGATAAAAGAAAAGTCAGTGACGACTCTTGCTTACCGCAACATTTTCGAACACAAACGCAAAACTAGTATAACATTCAGTTCTTCCACCGTATCACAGTCAGGTTAACTTGTGCATTAGGGGCAAAACCAGGATCAAGCCTGTTTCTACATGTCTTAGCCATATGACTTTATTTTCCACAATTAAAACAAAGGGAAACCAACGACATTTCTTTGAGGTGGTGGTTGTTTCCTAGTTGGAGCAATTGGGGCCATAGAAGGGTTCATATTCTTAATTCGATTCACAACATTGCAGTTCTAATTCTTTAATGATTTGCCATATGACTTCAGAACCGCACCAAATTTCTTTTTTGGTTGTTGTTTAAAACAACCGAGACTTTTATTTTCAATCGTGTCTCTGAGATTCTTCTTCAATTTAAAAGTGAACAATCAGACTCTCAATTAAAAATTATTTTGTTTTATGGTGAAACAAAATTTTGAAAATTTTCTAACTAGGGGGCAATTTGTCAATAATAAAAGAAATTTGAAATTGTTCATCTAAATATATGCCTTTAGTTATGATCACATGAGAAATCTTTTGAAGTTCGTGACTTTGGGTCTCCATGGACCTTTCATCTACCATCTGATACTTCACATAGTTGCTAAAATCATTCTTCTATTCTCCAGCTTCTTCAATATCATATTTGTTTTTCAGAGACTCCTAAACATGTTTTAAAGTATTACAATTACTGTAATAGTCATACAGATCAGTTGTGATTCCACTCAGAATGTTATAGTCATTATGTTTCTATAAGGAGATTTCTTCCCTTAGTTATAACTCATTCGCTTTAATTTATGTTGTAAATTCAGATTCATCGAAACTAACAGTTCCAACTGAGTACGTAGATTTCTTTCTATTAGTTTGTCCAAATTATCCAAAAGGAACAATAGAAATTTCCCCGGTAAAAATATTGACAACCTTCATTATGGTTAAGAAAAATCTCATTTTTTCTGTCAACATTTGAAATGCACTCCCTTAAACTTGATAGGTTTGTCCGATACAACATGTTTGCACTCAGATATAACATGTACGTTCATACCACAACAGAAACACCTCTTTACTTCAGTAGTACACACATTACTCTTATATCCAGGTTTCCCACATTTAAAACAAACTACACCAGTAGGAGCATCTCCACCACTAGTCCTCTGACCCTGAGCAACTTTCTGTTTACCTTTACCAGCTTGGGTATCATAAGGCTTACCATGATTCTGTTAGTGCTTACCCCTCTTCTCACTAATAATCTTGTAATGAGCATTATTATCCTCCTCATAAATCCTAGAACTGTCAATCAAATCAGCAAAGACACAGATCTTCTGGTATCCAACTGCCTTCTTGATCTCCGGGCGCAACCCATTCTCAAACTTGATGCACTTCGAAAACTCAGCATCTGCCTCAGCGTAGTGCGGATAAAACTTAGCTAACTCAGCAAACTTTGCAGCATACTCAACAACCGAAATATTCCCTTGCTTCAGCTCAAGGAATTCAATCTCCTTCTTACCACGAACATCTTAAGGAAAGTACTTCCTCATAAATTCCCTATGGAACACAGCCCAAGTGACATTCTCACCTACAACTTCCAACCTTTGACAAGTCTCTAGCCACTAGTCATCAGCTTCGACTGCTAGCATATGAGTACCATATCGAACCTTCTGCGCTGGAGTGCAGTCCATCACACGGAATATTCTCTCAATCTCTTTCAACCAATCCAACGCTCCTTCAGGATCATACTTTCCCTTGAACGTAGGCGGATTCTCTCTCTGGAAAGTCGCCAAACTACAAGATCAAGCATTCTCGTCAGCATTCGGCTGATTCTCCATCGCATGCGCCATTGCTTCTAAAGCAGCAGCAAGTGCAACATCATTCCTTCCATCCATCTCAACTTATCACTACAACATAAACAACGGTTAGAACTCAAATTAACAATACTCGATTGTTAGACAACTATGACTCGACAACAAGGTCGGACAGACTAACCTTTACTCTGATACTAACTTTGTAACACCCCAATTCTATCTGGCAATTATATATGCAAATCATAGTCATAAAATTCATGCAACTAAATCAGGATGCCACAAATTCAACTTTAAAAACACATTGCATTCAACGTGGATACATAACACTCTAAAACTTCGGATGAACTATCAGCATAATAATTTAATCTCTTAATTCAACAATTTAAACATCTACGCAGCAGAATTCTTAATAACATCTTTATCCATCGTTACACAACTCCAAAACAACACATACTTAGCAATAATCAAATTAAATTTCAACAACTGAAATAATCAATAACTAAAATGCAACAAGCATTCATCCCCCAGGGTGTTACGTATCAGAGCAATGACACCAACTCAAACTATTGAAGGTATACCGCCTTCACTCTAGATTACCTGCACGTTACCAACGTAAGGGTAACATTCAAACAGAAGAGGTGAGATATCTAAAAATATAATAAAACATATGATAATTAATATATTAAATTAGATCACATAACACCACCACTTCTCATCTCATAAACAACAATAGTCGCAACAGAATACCAACAATAATACACATTCGCCACATTAATACACAACTTCTTTGTGCAATCATATAATGCGACTCAATACTATGCAAATGCATGTGGTACCATTAGAGCAGAACTCCCATATCAAAATAATTTCCAATAAATAGAGGCATCAACAAAGCTTAAGCATTAATCTTAATATTCGCCAATACAGGCCATCTTAACGAGCATAAGCTCCATCTTGAAATGCAATGTATGCGACACTATCATGAATGTAATGACAACAACCATAATCAACAACATCTCAACACAATATCATCGTTGGCCAGAGGCCTACATCTTAATAGCTGCCAATTATTATAGGCATCTCAACATCGTTCATCAACATCATTCGTCAACATCATTTTTCAACATAATTCATCAAACATCATTTATCATCATAATTCATCAAACATCATTTATCATCATAATTCATCAAACATCATTCATCATCATAATTCATCAAACATCATTTATCATCATAATTAACAGCAACTCAGCCACAACAACATTACAACGGCAGACCGACAATCTTTCAACGTTGGCCATAGGCCTACAACATGATATTGCCTATAATTAATTAATCTTCTAAGGATTACTTCTAATTTACCAAACGTCTACATAATTACTAATTCTGTAATACTACATCATTATCATCATTGATCTTACTGCTATGAACCAAGCAACAATCTATAATCATCTTATCCTCATCATACTTCACAATCATCATAGCGATTAATGCGGGAACTAACTCTAATCCTAATTTGGGTACTAGGATTTACTCTCCTTATCCTTCATTTTAATCCTTAAGAATGAAGTTCATCGCGTTAGCTATCCAACACTTCAAACGACACCTCAAATAGAGTTCGGAAACTCAAGTTACAACCTCTGGAAATGATTCTGCCAAAAACCAGACTACATGGATCGACGCATAAAGCCTTGAGTCGACGCGTACTGGGCTTAACACGCTACATGAGTCAACGCGTACTCCCTTTGTATCGACTCATACTGAGTCTGCCACATTGCATAGATCGATACATGGTCCTATGTATCGACTCATCCTGAGTCTAAAAGCCTGCATGTATTGACGCATGGCTCCTTCGTATCGACTCATCTTGAGTCTAAAAGCCTTCCTGCATCGACGCATGGCTTTTGGGGTAGACACATACTGTTCTGTCATGAATATTTTCTGTGATTTCACTATGTTTTCACTGCGGTTTCCATGCTTTAGGCCCTAAAAATATCCTTTAATCATAGATAATCATCAATTATAATTATCCTATAATTCTACATCATTTATACAACATTAGGGCATCATTATTCAGCTTTCAATCACCGATTCTCATCAAGCAACAATATATATAATTCAATCTTAAACCAAACAATCTTTCACATCTAATCCCACATACCAATCATCATAAACCCTATTATAGAGTCATAACCCCACCCTTACCTTGGATTGAAGGTTGCTCTCCCACTTTTCTGGTTGGATTTTGTTCTGCCTCTTTTCTTTCTTTTCTGCAACTTTCACGTTTCTTTCTCTTCTTCCAACCCTTATTTCTTTCTCTCTTACTGCTTCTTCTTTTCTAATTATTTCTAACAATATTAAAATAACCCTATAATTCTCAATAGGCCTTAATGGGCTTAAAATTCCTACACTCCCTTTCCTACTACTTCTATCCTTTAAAACAAGCCCACATCAAATAATATTATCATTCTAATATTATTCCACAACTTAATAAAATAATTAAATTCAATAATAACAACACATCAACTATCATGATAATACAACTTCACAAATATTCCAAAAATAATTTAATTAAATAATTAATTAAATTACGGGCGTTACACAAAGCAGTCAGAATATTGCGTCACCTCCAGGATAAAACAACCAAGTTCTATATTGTACAGTTACTACTTGCACGATAGATAGTCGGTCTAGAAATACACCATCTGATGGTACAAAGACAATTCAAATATGGTATAAATACCATTGTAATATCTAGTATAACGACCCGTTGTAATAATTTTTCAAACCAAGAAAATTCCATTAATTCTCCAAAGAGAAATCAATAATGGTCATTTGACCACTCAAAAAGATTTCTCAAACAAAGAGAAATTCGAATAGTTCTCTAAGGAGAATCCAAAAATTATACTTGATAATTTCTCAACTCAAATGAGGAGAAATTAACATTATTATCTAAAGAGAATTCAAGAAAGTACTCGAAAAATTTAAAGAGTAGACATAAAGGGAAAGAAGTTTGCGCTTTGATAATTCAAAAGACGTGGAATTATGAGAGTGAAAAAGAAAAAACTAACAAAAAAAAATTATTTTGTATATTTTGAAATAAAACATGTGAACTCCTTATATAGTAAAATAAACTATCCAAAAAATATATTATAAACAATGTGAAACTTAAAAAAAAATTCAATTAACACAACCACAAACAAATTTTTTATTTTTAAATTCATCGTATTAAAACATTTCTATATCCCAACACAAAAATATTATAAAAGTTAGATTTACTTTTTAATAATATAACTCTTTCAATATTCATTTCTCTTTTTTATTTTCAATTTTCTATCATGAAAGGTTAAATGATAATGGAAAGATGGTAAAATAACAATTATGATTGACTGTTTTTTTTTTATGTGGCCTGCTTTAGGGGTGCTAAAAAGACAAACATAACACATTGATATCTTTAACTAACATTTTATAATTATTCTAATTCAAGAAATGGTTGTTTACAAATCTCTAAGAGATCAAAACTATTTAATTTATTTAAGGAGAGTTTGATTTTCGTACACTATAAAGAGATCAAATAACATTTTATTGGTAATGTGCAAATGGAGAAAAGTTTTGTTACAATTTTAAAGTTTATTTATGTTATTATCTTCATTATATCCTCAACGGGTGTTGAAGGTATATGATATATTTTCAGTATTTCAAATTTCAATTAATTAGTTACTTCAAACATGCTCTTTATTCTACTTTAATCAGTAACAATCTTTTATTAATATTTTATATTTACAGCACTATTTAAGGTGTGTTACACCAATTTTGACTGCCCAAGAAGTATGTGCTTGTATCCTTCAATTGTGAGGTGTGTTGAAGTTAGATGTCAATGTGTTGATATCAACGATATGATGCGACTTGGTTAAATGATTGAAAATGCAATAGGAAAATAAACTCTACTTATATTGATCAAAATAGAAAATTTAATGATTTATTTTTTATTTTTTATCTTCTAATTTTATTGGTCTCTCAGCTGGGAATTTATATTTTTAAGACGATTGCAGTGAAATAATGCAGTAAATAATACTAATTAAATATTTTTTTTCTTTTATATTATTCCTTCCGTTCCTTTTTAAGTGTCGTTTTAGAAGAATTTTTTTGTTTCTATTTAAGTGTCGTTTTTATAATTTAATATTATCATTTATCAATTATATTCCTACTTTCTCAATAACTCCACTTCACATTTTCCATAAAATTAATTATTTTCTCAATTAGTTATCGGAAAAAAAAAAGATGGTGCATGATTAAATTTATTTGAAAAGAAAAAATAAATAAGGGTATAATAGAAAAAATAACTCTAATAATCCACTATCTTGGTTGAAAAACTTTATGCTAAAATAATACTTAAAAAGAAATGGAGAGAGTATTATGTAGCTATCATCACAACCTTCAATTTAAAAGTATTACATTCTCTTTTCAATGCCACCTATTAAAATATATTTATGTTACTTTAAAGTCTATGATTTTAGTTTTATATAAAAATATTGTTATATTTCTATAATCTTTTAAATTTTTTAACAGCCTATATTCTTTTGTTTAATTTTAGTAAATAAGATAAACCGGAATATCATAAGTCCAATTATAAAAAATCCAAAATGATAAAGATAAAAAAAAATTGAAGAATAAAAAATGCTTCTTAATAATACAAATATATATATATATATATATATATATATATATATATATATATATATATATATATATATATATATATATATATATATATATATATATATATATATATATATATATATATATAATTGTCATACCACAACGGTTGAAAAAAGATTATCATAACGTCTGATCAATTGTTGTGAGGTAATGAGTGGTTGTATGTCTGATGCTTTCCATCACGGTCGCGAGACCGTGATGATAAGGCAGGACATGCGTTACCTTTCACAACAATTACACTTATCAACCATTGTGATATATATATATATATATATATATATATATATATATATATATATATATATATATATATATATATATATATATATATATATATATATATATATATATATATATATATATATATATATATATATATATATATATATATATATATATATATATATATATATATATTTAGGTAATGAGTTCGAAATTCAATAATAACAATTTTATTTGTAATATAAATAATATTTCATCACAGTTACAATAGATAACTGTTGTGGAAAATACCTAGAATTTATTTTATATTTTGTATATTGTTTGTTTTTCCATATACCTCATTAAAAAATACAATCATTCAAATTGATGAAGAAGTATATAATATAAAAATTAAACTATTCTTGAAAAACAACTTAAATAAAGCATTGTTTTTTGAATTGCATGCATGTCACAACTCATATATTGCTTTTTAACATTTAGAATATGGTTCAATAGCCTAAATCCTTCACGACATCAATTTTTTCGCTTCTCATTTAATTTGAATTACATCAATTTATTGGTCAAGTATGCCTCATCATCGTCACTATCATGATGATTGTGACGATGACTTATCATCATAACAATCATGATGATAAGTGACGATGATGAGGTAGACTTGGAAAATAAATTTATGTTATTCAAATTAAACCATAAGAGAAGATATCGATGTCATGTAGGAACTTAGGTCATTGAACCATATTTTATATGTTAAAGAGCGTGAGATGAATTATGAGACGAATGCAATTTGGAAAACATTGATTGATATAAGTTGGTTTTCAAATACAACTTAATATATTTTCAGTGAAGGGTTAGTGAAACAAACAATCTACAAGCAATATAATAAACTCAACTTGATCTTCTATCAATCTGCATAAGAATTTAAAGAATAAAATATTGTTAAGTCACGAGAAGTTTTCTTGTAACTTAGCAATGTTTTATTCTTGTTATGAGAATATTAATCAACAACAACAATATACATCAACATTTATAAACAACACAACAACAATATAAAAAAAGCATACATTTTATCAACAAAGCACTAACAATATACAACAACATACAGTAACAAAAGATATAATAAAATGTTTCACGAACGTATATTTCATTGAAAAGAAACAAGAAATAATTGATGAAGTTCAACTACTTTATGTTTCTATGAAAAAATACAAGGTGGATGAAGTTTACACAATAACTTTATACTTCTTGTATTGTTTTGCCATAACAACACAAACCATATGTAAACTATAGCCAAAGTATGCACATTATTAAGGTGATTTTCTTCATTTACTTTCCCTATAAGTTAAAAAAATAAACACCATGTCATTAACAATATTACATGAAACATTAACCAAATAAAAAACGAGAAACCCTTTGTAACAAGAACTATAGAAAATGGGAGAAGTTGATTACCTATAAATTTAAAGTAGCATATGAGACGACTTCGCTGCGTGGAAGAGAGACATAACTTAGGGTTTTATTTTGTGATAAATGAAACAAAGCTTATAAAGAAGAAGAATAAAGATAAAGCTTTGTATTCACTGTGTTTGAACTTGATTACCTTTAAGTTTGAAGAACTATATTAGGACGTGTTCGCTGCATGTGAAAGAGAGAGAGATGTTAGGGTTTTGTTTTGAGAATTATGGTTGTTTGTGCTTAACCTTAATAACTTTACTTATATATATATATGTGTGTGTGTGTGTGTGTGTGTGTGTGTGTGTGTGTGTGTGTGTGTGTGTGTGTGTGTGTGTGTGTGTGTGTGTGTGTGTGTGTGTGTGTGATGGGAATCGAAGCTTGTAACTCAAATTATATGACAATGGTTCTTTGGAAGAACCGTGATGAAATATTTCTCAATAAAAAAAATATGTGCGTAAAAATGGAAATGTGACTATAGTAGATAAATGGTTGTGGTAATATAGTGTTACGTAGATGTATTTTGTTGTAGTATAGTGTTACCGTATGTGTATTTTATTACCATGGTAATATATATATATATATATATATATATATATATATATATATATATATATATATATATATATATATATATATATATATATATATATATATATATATATATATATATATATATATATATATATATATATATATATTGTAAAAATAGATGCCTTTGAAATAAAGTATAAATTGTTTTTTATGATCAAGAAATAAACATGGTGGAAAAGTAGTTAGAACACGAAGAACAATAATGAATTGGTTATAACTGTTATTCTTTACTTTCTCTTTAAACAAGATTGCAAGTACACAAGAATAACAAATAACCCTCTTACCCTAGATTATGATTTGTTGTATGCAATGATGAGAGACTAGCATGTTATTTATAATAAACCTAACATACTAAATTACTGGGCTTTTTCACTGATACCCATTACAAGCTAACTTAGGGTACAAGCTAACTTAAATAATTAGACATGACAAGCAGGCCCAATTCGACATGCTAACAATCCTAGAATTTTCAACAACAGCATTTTTGACCATACTTCGACTACAACATACACTTCTTCGACCCCAGCATGTGATCGACCTTCGACTGCATGCTAACATCTGTCGAACTTATTGACCCCCAAAGCTACCCTTCGACCTAATAGAGTTTGGTTCAATATCTTCCACAAATCTCAACCTTGGAACAAACTCTACTTTATCAAAGAACAAACTAGCTTTCTTCATGCAGATTTATAATCTACATACAGTGGAAAAACTTGCAACTTGGCAATGTCTTGGTGATCATATCTGCAACATTATGATTTGTCAAAACCTTCAGCACTTGGATTTCTCCACGCTTGATTAAATCTCTAACGAGATGCAGCCTCACATTGATGTTCTTAGTTCGCTTATGATAGGCTGAGTTTTTCGACAAGTGTATTGCACTTTGACTATCACATTTAATAGTGATAATCTCACCTTGAAGTTTCAGCTCCTTATCAAAACCTTCAAGCCACAATACTTCTTTCACAGCTTCAGTGAGGGTAATATATTCTACTTTAGTGGTTGATAAGGCTACAACCTTCTGAAGTGTTGCTTTCTAACTAATTTTTGTTCCAAACATAGTGAAAACATATCCAAAAATACATTTTATGGAATCCATACAACCTGTATGATCAGAGTCGATGTATCTTTCGATTACTGCTTTACTATATTCACCTAAGGCTTCATCATAAATTAGGACTATATTCAGATACCCATTTATGTACCTTAGGATCCACTTTAATGCTTATCAGTGAGCCTTTCCAAGATTCACCATGTATCTGCTTACAAGACTTACTACATATGCTATTTCGGGTCTAGTACAAACCATAGCATACACCAAAGAACCTACTATATTAGCAAATAGGATGTTATTCATATAAACTTTTTCGACATCAGTAATGGGACTCTGATCCATACTCAGCTTAAATTAATGGTTTGTTGGAGTCACAATATACTTTGAATTCGACATATCAAACTTGTCGAGAATCTTCTGTAGGTATGCCTCTTGAGATAAGCATACTTTCGACTACTTTCTATCTCTTCAGATGTCAATCCCAAGAATCCTGGATACAGCTCCTAGATCCTGCATGTTGAACTCCTTATTAAGTTCAGCCTTCACCCTCGTTACATATTTGACATTGTTGCTTGATATGAGAATGTCATCCATATAAATCAACAAAATAACAAATGAATTACCAGGTCGAAATCTGAAGTAAACACAGTGGTCAAACTGACTTCTAATGAAACTTATGTGTGCCATGAAGTTGTCGAATCTCCTATTCCACAGTCAAGGAGATTGTTTCAATCCATTTAAAGATCTCTTCAGTTTTCACACATATTCTTCCTTTCCCGTTTCTACATACCCTTCAAGTTTCCTCATCAGGATTGTTTCATCTAGATCACTATACAAGAGCATATTCTTCACATCCATTTATTCCAATTCAAGGTCGAATTGTGCCACCATGACAAGTAACATTCAAATGGACTTGTGATTTACAACAGGAGAGAACACATCATTAAAGTCGATACCTTCTTTCTGAGTAAAACCCCTTGCGACCAATTTTGCCTTGTATTTTTCAACGTCACTCCTTTGATTCTTCCTTAACTTTAAAAATCCACTTACAACTGACTAACCTGGCTCCAACAGGTTTCTTGATCAGTTCCCAAGTATTGTTATCATGAAGAGATTTCATCTCATCATCCATGGCCTTCAACAATTCAATCTTATTTCAAATCCTCATAACTTCCTTATGCTCTCTAGATTTTTCGTCTAGAAACTCACTTGCAAAGATTAAGGAATGAACTATGAGATCTGCATACCCAAGTCTCTGTGGTGCCTTGATGGGACACTTGCTATCATTTGGAACATGTGCTTTTAATGTCTTCCTTTTAATAGGTAACTTTTTACTAGGAACATATGACATGTTTCTCTATGCTAGTTGGTGATGATGTTTCCTCTTCCCTAGAGAACTTGAATATTATGAACATTTTTTGCATAAATCTTAACCTTTGGTGGTGTTTAGTGGATCTTACAATCCTTAATGGGTGGGTATCTTATAAGAGGTTTCTGAAGTGTTATTTTGACTATTTTTGCCATTAGTGACCTATAAAAGAGTTCTTTTATGTTTCCCTTATCATTTTTTCCTTGCAAGCTTCCCTTTTCTAGCTTTTTGTCATGTTCATACAATCTTGTTTTTTGGTACTTCACATGCATGATGGACCTAATCGTCTACTCCAAAATAAAACCAACATTTTTTTTCTTCTGCTCTATTTTCTAAGGTTTCCTGAATTGGACCTTTGATATCTTTGTTTCTTCCACTACAGGTTTCTTCTTCTTCTGGAATTTTTCACTAGGAGAATTTGTGTCTCAAATTGCTTACTATCGCAGAGCAAAAAATACTTGAGTGCATGAATGCTTGAAATCAACAAGAGTCGCCACCGAAGTTTTATTTTTAAATAGAAACGTCTATAAAAACCATAAAGAACGAAAAGATGGTCCTCACAACCAAATTTAGGTTCGAGAGTCGACTATGCGCAGAGAAGGTATTATCACCATGCACATCCATTTTACTCAACATAAACCATTTAATTAGTTTTGGAAAAGCTATCTTAAAATGTGTAAGTTTCTTCTTTTTTATCAAAAGTATTTACAGAAAATTATTGCAAGGGACTAAAAATGGATTTTTTTATATTAAAGTGCCTGATGAGACGTTGAGTCTCGCTCCTACGTATCCTCAAGTGTGACATCGAACTCAAAACTACATAATTGTGAGTAGCAAATGTTTGATTGTTGGTCAATTTTAGTGAACAATGTTTAGATCGCATTCGAGCGGCTAAGCATTACTTGTTCATCATACAAGGGCGAAATAAAGTGTTTGCTTGTTTCGCTTTGGAATGGATAAAACATTGTTCGTTTGTGAAAAAATTTGTTTAGTCGCGCTTGGGAGAAAAAATAGGTTTGATTGGTTGAGATTGTCTTTAGGTGGAAGACGTATCTGAAAGGAAAGTTATATGACTCGTATCTAAATACTCAGGGACCACAAGGATATACATCCAATATATCATTTTGTATTTGATTATATAGCAAAAAGGATGTGAAATAAAGACACGTATTCAAAAGGTAAACTATAAAAAGTTTAGGTCGCATTCGGGCTTGTATTCAAATACTCAGGGACCACAAAGATATATATGTAATAGATCATTTTTCATCTGATTATGAAAAAAAAGTTTTAAAGTTTAAACTGTGAAAAATTGATATTTTTATTGTCCTAATATTATGTTTATAGGAATAAAAATTAATTAATCTAATAATTAATTAAGACAATTAATAAGAATTAAAAATTTGAAATGGAGAAAAAAATAGGTGCAAGCACAATATAAATGGTATATAGAATGGATTAAATGAGATTAAAATTACTCAATAGCCTAAAAACAAACCCCTTTTTTTAATCTAAAACACATAATAAAATAAATAAATAAGATGATAAAAAAGAGAAATAAAAAAAAACAAATAATGGCACATGGGGGAGTGGGCGGCAACCCCCATTTTGTTTTAGATCCAGCCATTTGATGACACATGCCATTTAAATTAAAAAAGTAGCAAATATTAAAAATAGAACAAGCTAATGAAGTTGCTCATGTTAAGTTCACTCGGAGAAAAGCTAATGATGTTGCTCTTGTCTTACCACTGGCGGCTCTATCTTTTTCTGATTTTCAACTTTTTACTGATGTACCAACGTGTATTCAGAATCTTATTACTAATGATATGAATTACGAGTTTTTCCTGTAAAAAAACAAAAAACAAAAAACAAAAAACAAATCCATACTGCTTTTTTTCTCCATGCTTTCTCTTTTCTAGAGAAAATGAAAATGTGAATTCTCCCTCAAACTATACAATCTCTCTCAACTCCAACATTCCATGTTCTTCTTCCTAACCAACTTCTCGCTTAACAATCTAATAAGCAAACATAAACGAACAACACAAACACATATCAAACATGATAATAAAGGGAACTAACATTTGGAGAATTCAACAGTAGTTCACGATCAGAGGTGCAGTGGATTCTGCAGTTTCATAGAGAGGATGTCGGTGGCACGACATTGCTCACTGTGGTGCGGTGGGAGAACTGACTTGAGGTTTGCGTTTGTATTCGCAAATGTTGCGGTTAGCAAGAGTCGCCACCGACTTTTTATTTTATCCTAAGGAAAGGTTAAAAAGCACAGCAAAAACCTTTTGAGATGTTTTCTTGGGTTCGGGGAGTAGATTATAGAAAGGGAAGGTATTAGCACCCTTTCTATCCATGGTTATCCATGGGCTCTTAGTTACTTGCTTAGATCACTTGCCTTTTTGTTTTCAATTGTTTTAAATGGTGCTTGAGTGTGTGGGTTTGAAAATGTTTTGAAAAGAGGCCAATGTGGTGGCAACCTTTGTAATGATCCATGTGGGGATGTATACAAAGATGTATGTCTTTTGAAAAAGTTTTCATTTGTTTTTGAAGTTTGTTTTGAAAGTGTAGTGATGTGTGATTTTGAAATTAGGCAAGTGTTTTGTTTTGCAAGTGGATTCAAGTAACTAAGAGGTTATCTACTCCTAAATTTCTCAAAAGATCATTGCTATACTTTAACCCTTTTAACAAGTTTGCTCCACCATTGTATTTGGTGGGCAACCTTGTGTTAGGATGTGAAAGGGACAGGCGCGGGTCATCGTTTTAGACCATAATTGCAACGGCGTTAAATGTCTTTGAGCAATTTCTTTAAGGGACTTGATCATTTGTTTTGTTTGTTTTGAAAAGTTTTATCGAGGGACTATGATCATTCAAAACTGTTTGCTTTGCCCAAAGAAGTTTAACATGCAACATGGCCCATTTATTTGAAGGCAACAAGTGGAAAACCCTAGGGGGTGCAAGTGTGTTTTGTGTGTCCATTTTCATGCTTGTTTATCTTGTATTAGGTCAAACTATTTTTTATCGTTTTTCGCATACAAACCCTAATTCTAACATGTTATCATTAGAAAGCAATAAAGTGCAAAATTAAAATTACTAAGCTATTACAAAACCAAATACGGGAAGGGGGGTACAAATGTTCAAATGGGGGATATTGACAAGAATTTAAATCTAAATTATTACATCATTTTGAATATTTGCAAGGTAAATAAATTGCATAATTAAATGGAAATTAAATAAATATGTGAAATGCAAAAAGAAAGTTTTTGTATGTATGAGAAAATATTATTTATGTAAAAGAGAAAAGAAAATAAAAAATGTATTATTTTTTGAGTATTTTAAATTTAGGGCAAAAACCCTAATTTTAAAGAAAATGCATTATTATCTAATTTAATACAACTATTTATTCATTATTTATAAAAATAAAATAAAATGAAGTATATTGTGAAAAAAAGTATTTTTGTATCAAATATTAATAAAAATGGAAAATTCAAGTATTTTTTATATTTTAGCTTAAATATATTAATAAACATATATATATATATATTAAACCTTAAATAGGTATTATACACAAAGATAAATATTTATTTAATATTTTAATAAAATAAATAAAAAGAGTATTTTTGTGTGAAATATTTTCAGAATGTAAACAAAAATAAAAATTGTATTTACACTATTTTCTATTTATTCTAATAATAGTACATATATATTTTATATACAAACAAAAGAAATAAACAAATAAATATGCAAATAAATACAAAAATGATGAAAAAAAATATTTTTAATTTTTAAATGTCATGAGAAAAAAATAAACAAAGTTAATCAAAAAAGAAAAAGTCAAAAATGTTAAAATATGAGCAAATGGGCCCAGGGGGGTGTGAACCAAAAAAGATGGTGTGAAAAGTAAAATAACACAGGCCCAGCCCACTGATCATTGTCTTCAACCTCCAGCTCAAACATTTGAAAAAACGCGCGCCCCTGTTCTTCAATGTCTAACTCCTGATTCTTGACTTTTCAGCAAAAACTCATAACACAAGAAATGTTCAGCATGAAGAGACGGTTTCAACCATATAAATAACTTGACCTATCTCTCTAAGATGAGGGAGAATTTCTCCTCCCTCAATTTCTGACCTAACTTTTCATCAATGTTCAGACATGAAATTCTCTAAGCACACGAAACATAAATGAAATCTAATCATATGAGCATGTTCAGGGCTATGATTGTGACATGTTTTCTTCAAAAACCTAAAGCTAACAATGCCTAATAAGAGAGATAGAACTCCATGAATATACCTGTTCAGTTGGAATCGAGCTTGGCAATGGAGGATGTTTCAGAGTGAAATGATGACTTGTACAGCTTCCTTGAAGTGTAAGGATGCTTTTCCAATTCCTACTTTGTCTTGAAACTCCCTGAATCGAGCTAGTGAACTCCAACTGCAAAACAGAAAATTAAAAATGGTGAAGTGGCTTGGAGGTGTTACAGGTCTGATTTTAGGACATGGTTAGCTTGCATATGTTGTAGGGAAGGTAGAGGAAAAGGTTTGGATCAAAATGCTCGAAGGGATTGGGAGTTTGCACTCAAACTGCAGGGGCTCCCCTGTTTGTACAGTTTTGAGGTGATTAGAGCAATGGGAGTGTTTCAGATGGCAAGGGCTCGTGTGTTAGCTTGGATTTGGTCTATGGAATGTGTTTGATAGCTTTTGTGTTGTGTGTCTAAGCTGAGATGAGAGATGGCATAAGTTATGGACTTTTCTTCTATCTTAAGCAACAAAAGCAAGTTGGTGGTTTTAGGTTAGTAGGGGGCCTCCTAATGTGCTGCATAAACATCTCTTGATCAGTGTGTTATGCACATAATCTTGTGACAAGCAGATCTTTCATGTACTTGTTGGATTACAAACTTGACATAAAGTTAACCTTTTCAAAAATGGAAATTTCACTTTATCTAGTTTAGGATTAATCTTACATACAATGCTTGCACTCAAAGAACAACACCTTAACACATTGAATATGCATTAAATTATTGAGTATGAAATGGTTCAAGGACCTGTAATCAAGCATAAAGCAAACTGATTTCAAATTGGCAAGATTATGAACATGTCTTGATGAAGAACAAAAAGTGAATTTTTGCCAACTTGTGAAATTCGAATCTCTCAAGTTATGAGGTTGTTTGATGAGTTCTTGGACATTTTGGAAAGCTTGGAATGTGTACTACAATCCATCTTTGAAATGCAAATCAAAATTCCAAGTGGAAGGGTATGAAAAGTGGCCTTGAAGTAGGGTAGAAAACCTTGTCAAAATAGGTCAAATTTCACTAAGTTAAAAGATGGTTTAGTGCCCTTATTCAAAAAATTATAACTTGAGATACAAGCTTCAAATGAGAAAACTTTGTGAATCAAAATTGTAGATTATGCAACAAGCTACAACTTTCATGTTTTGACTTTTGTTTGAATCCAAATGGATCATGGTGAAAAGATGGGGCAAAGTTGGGAAAAAATTAGGGTTTTTCATAACTTAGAAAAATTCTAAGTTATGAAAAATTCCATTTTCAAACCCTAATTTGCATTTTGTGATTTCTTGGTGAACAAGTTTCATGATTTGGCAAGTTTTAATGAAAAATGAATCTTGACTCTTGATTTTGACCAAAAAAGTCAAAGTTTGACTTTTCAGTGTACAGTCAAAATTGATCAATTGACTGGGAAATTCAACTGTCAATCTTGTGTACTTGGGATCTTTTGAGCTTGATGAACATGTCAAGATAATTCCATTGAGTCCTTGAGGCCATATGTGAGCTTGGTTTACCAGTGGCTAGGTCAAACAGTCAAAAATTGCCTTTGTGCAGTTAAAACCCTAAAAATGACCATTTTGCCCTTTTGATGATCTGATCAAATTTCTTGGGGAATTGTGATTCAAACTTGATCAAATGGTCCATAGGAGTTCATAATGTTGATGTGGATCAAATTTCATGAGGTTTGACTGTCAATTGGCCACAGTTGACTTTTTCCCCAATACAGCTGATTTCTAGGTCAACTGTCCAATTGACTGGGTAAAACTTGGAATCAAGACTTGAAACTTGGTATAGGTAATTGGGAGTCCAATATGAAGCATGAAAGTCATCTTAGGCATTTTAGGTCAAAACATCCTTAGGCAAACACAAACCCTAATTTGAGTCCATAGTGCAAAAGGGGAAGTCCTGAGCAGAGGGAACCCTAACTGAATCTTAATCTTCAAAGGTCTTGTGGTGAAAAAATGTTGAGGAAATGGGAGGGCAAATTTTGGGGTACAACAGTTGCCCCTGTTCAATCTTCTTGAACCTGAAGAGTTAGATTGGCAAGTTTGCCTTTCGTGACTCGAGGGTAAAAGGAGATTGGACACTAGAGTGCCCGGAAATTTGCACTCGCATGCTGGAGTCTCAACAATGTGGTGTCGGGAATGGGCTTATAGATGCCATTTGGAGAGGTGGTAGATAGGGAGATGGGCTTATAGATGCCATTTGGGGGTGTCGGTCGCATAAGAGATTCCTTTGCGAGAAACTTGTGTATTTGAGAAAGACGGATGTTTTCCTGGCTTGTTACAGGTGTTTGATCCTCAGTCTCCTGATGCAGATATGCCCTGGCTGGATACAGGTATTGAATCTACAATTGGTTGCTCACAGATATGCCCTGGCTGGATACAGGAGTCGAATATGGGAATAGTCGTTAATAGATGTGCCCTGGCTGGATACAGGAATCGAATCTGCGAACTCTTCAGACGTGCCCTGGCTAGATACAGGAATCGAGTCTGGAAACGTGGTCAACAGATATGTCCTGGCTGGATACAGGAATCGAATCTGGAGCTGTTGTAGTTGATAGATGTGCCCTGGCTGGATACAGGAATCGAATCTTCGAATTCTTCAGACGTGCCCTGGCTAGATACAGGAATCGAGTCTGGAAACTGATCACTCTCAGATGTGCCCTGGCTAGATACAGGTATCGGATCTGGAATTGTGACAGTTGAAGGTAGTTGTTTTTGGGATTGTCTTTTTCCTGAAAAGGCAAAAATCGTAAGTTGTATGCAATGTCATGATGTATGATATGCATATTGTCATGATACTCAACATGAGATGTTGTATGCGTTCCATCATGTATGTAAGCAAGATGTATGAAAATGTAAAATGTTTATGAATGTAATTTCGTCTTTGGGGAAAATAAATCCTTGACGAACGGCCGGAGAATTGCTCTGTGGAAGAGATATTTGGCCGAAATCTTGATGTGAGGCCTGTTGAGGACTCTAATGATGGATTCCGCTGGGGATAATGACGAGAAACTCCGCTGGGGATTGAAGGAACTTTGCCGAGGGCGGTCTTCCGTGGTTTTTAGCTGAGGATAACCCAGTTATAAGTCCTTATGAGGAAATAACTCTAAATAAAACTCGGGAGAGACGTTCGTGCTCTGCGGGAGATCAGCTTCCAGAATCTACTGGGGATGAGATTTAAGACCTGCCGGGGAATGTTGTGCCTTTTCAGGATCGACGGGGAACCAACTCCGCTTGGGGAAAGTATTGTCGCCTCCCGTTTTACTCTGCGGGGAATTGAGATGATTTGGCCACATTCTTCAGTTGAACCTACCTTGGTGCCTTGGCGGACAAAACAACCAAACTGCACTTAGACAACTCCACATTGCCCCTGTCTTTGATGTCACCTGTAATTAATCTCTTGTTTCATATGTAAACATTTATGAATCAGCAATTTAATGTCAAATGCATATATCAAAAATGAACATTGGACGTTCTTCGTAAGACAAAACAGAAAAAGGAAAACAATGGTAATTTGTATGGACAAGTGAATTTGTATTGATTTAAACTTTGCCTGTGAATAGGCGTTTTTGTACAAGAGGCTGTCATCCTAGTAAGAGGACGCCGCCAAATAACATAGAGTTTACAATTTGCAAAAGGAAACAAAACAGCTATGTGAACAACCCCACTGGGTTCCAACTCTGCTATCGCCTTTATGTCTTCGAACGTCTCATCGCTTTGCTGCCTAATTTGAAGATGAAGCTGATTGGTCAATGCCGAAATCTGGAGCCAGATAGTTGATGCCGAATTCCGGATGCTAAGTGATCCAATGAGACATAGTGTTACGCTTTTATCCCTAACTTTTGCCTGGACTGCCCTTTCGGGTTTTCAGTCCACCGGGATACCCATTTTTGCCCAAGCCGCCCTTTCAGGTTTTCGACTTGCCGGGTGTACAGATTTTTATTCATTTCATCCCTTATTTTTGCCCGAACCCTTTTGGTTCGCCAGGAAGCCCTTATTTTTGCCTAGGTATGTCAACCTAGCGGGTCTTTTATTCATGCGTAGTATTTTTTCACTATGTCTGCATTGGCGGGGTGAGGAAGGTCGTCACCATCCATGGTGGTTAGGATCATGGCTCCTCCTGAGAACACACGTTTAACCACAAATGGCCCTTCGTACGTAGGGGTCCATTTGCCCCTGGGATCACTTTGAGGAAGGATGATGCGTTTGATTACCAGGTCCCCAACTTGATACTCTTGCAGTCTGACTTTCTTGTTAAATGCCCTGATCATCCGTTTCTGATACGTTTGACCATGACAGATAGCAGTGAGCCTCTTTTCGTCAATCAGATTTAATTGATCAAGTCGAGTCTGGATCCAATCATCTTCATTCAAGTCTGCATCCTTCATTATCCGGAGAGAGGGTATCTGGACTTCAATTGGCAAGACTGCCTCCATGCCATAGACCAAGGAGAAGGGAGTTGCCCCGGTTGACGTTCTGGCTGAGGTACGGTACCCATGCAGAGCGAACGGTAACATCTCGTGCCAATCTTTATAGGTCACTGTCATCTTCTGCACAATTTTCTTGATATTTTTATTGGCTGCCTCTACAGCCCCATTCATCTTCGGCCGGTAGGGAGAAGAATTGTGGTGCTGTATCTTGAATTGTTCACAGAGTTCAGTGATCATTTTGTTATGGAGATTGGTACCATTGTCCGTAATGATTCTTTCTGGGACGCCATACCGATAGATCAGATTATGCCGGATGAAACGTGCCACGACGCTCTTGGTTACTGTGGCATAGGAAGCTGCCTCAACCCATTTCGTGAAGTAATCGATCGCCACCAAGATGAAGCGATGCCCATTGGATGCCGTTGGTCGGATCTCACCGATCATATCGATGCCCCACATTGAGAAAGGCCAAGGTGCCGTCAGGACATTCAAAGGAACCGGAGGGATATGCACCTTGTCAGCATAGATCTGGCATTTATGACAAGTTCGGGAGTGTTGGTAACAATCGGCTTCCATTGTGGACCAGAAATATCCTTCCCGAAGGATTTTCTTAGCCATGGTGTGTCCACTGGAATGTGTTCCAAATGTACCTTCATGCAATTCCATCATGATTTTCTCCGCTTCAGCCTTATCCACACAACGTAGCAGAGTCGAATCATGATTCCGTTTGTAGAGAATGTCGTTGCTGAGGAAGAATTTTGCAGCAAATCTTCTCATGAACTTCTTATCATTGACAGATGCACCTTCAGGGTATTCCTGAACTTCCAAGTACCTTTTTACCTCGTGATACCAGGGTTTTTCAGTCACCTTCTCAGCCTCGAGCTCGCAGCAGTATGCCGGTTCATCCAACTTCCAGATTATGATTCGGGGAGCCTCATTGTCCCATTTAACTTTGAACATTGAAGACATCGTGGCTAGGGCGTCCGCTAGCTGATTCTCCTCTCTGGGGAAATGCTCAAAAGTTATCTCTTCAAAGTGGGGGAGCAAGGTCGACACATACTCCTTGTAAGGAATAAGATTCGGGTGTTTCGTATCCCACTCGCCTTTGATCTGATTGATCACGAGAGCGGAATCTCCGAAGACACTTAGAAATTTTATCCTTAAGTCGATTGCAGCTTGTAAACCCATGATACATGCCTCGTATTCTGCCATATTGTTGGTGCAGCTGAAACATAATCGGGCAGTGAGGGGAGTATGAGTTCCTTTGGGAGATATGATTACAGCACCGACGCTGTTACCCAAAGCATTGGAGGCTCCATCAAAATGCATAGACCATCGGGATCCTTCCTCAGGTCCTTCATCCGGTCCAGGTACTTCACAGTCAGTTACCACCATGATGTCTTCGTCCGGAAAATCAAAGTTCAATGATTGGTAATCGTCCACAGGTTGGTGTGTCAAATGATCTGCCAGTACACTTCCCTTAATTGCTTTCTGAGTTGTATACTGGATATCATATTCTGTTAAGATCATTTGCCATCTCGCTATTCTTCCAGATAGAGCGGGCTTTTCAAATATGTACTTGATGGGATCCATCTTTGAAATCAATAAAGTAGTGTGAGTCAGCATATACTGTCTCAGCCGGCGAGCAGCCCATACAAGAGCGCAGCAAGTTTTCTCAAGCAGTGAGTAACGAGACTCACAGTCGGTAAACTTTTTACTCAAGTAATAAATAGCGTGCTCTTTTCGGCCAGACTCGTCATGCTGCCCCAGCACACACCCCATTGAATTGTCAAGTACTGTCAAGTATAGTATCAGAGGTCTTCCTTCCACCGGTGGCATAAGAATGGGTGGCTCTTGGAGATATTCCTTTATCTTTTCAAAGGCAGCCTGACATTCATCATTCCAGCGTACTACTTGATCTTTCTTCAGTAACTTGAAGATTGGCTCACAAGTAGCAGTCAGATGTGAGATGAATCGGGCAATGTAATTCAGTCGTCCCAGGAAACCTCTGACTTCCTTCTCTGTTTTTGGAGTCGGCATCTCTTGTATGGCTTTTACCTTGGCAGGGTCCACCTGAATACCCTTATCACTTACAATGAAACCTAACAACTTTCCGGATCTTACCCCAAAGGTGCATTTGTTGGGATTCAATCTCAGCTTGTACAACTTGAGTCGGTCAAATAACTTCCTCAGATGGTCAAGGTGCTCCTCCTCAGTTTGAGACCTTGCAATCATGTCATTAACGTATACTTCAATCTCATGATGGATCATATCATGGAATAAAGCAACCATGGCACGTTGATAGGTTGCCCCAGCATTTTTCAATCCGAATGGCATGACCTTATAACAGAAGGTCCCCCACTGAGTCACAAAGGTAGTCTTCTCCATGTCCTCTGGAGCCATCTTGATCTGATTATACCCTGAAAAACCATCCATGAAGGAGAACACCTTGTGTTGAGCTGTATTGTCAACAAGGACATCAATGTGAGGTAGGGGAAGTCATCCTTGGGGCTGGCCCTGTTCAAATCCCTGTAGTCGACACACATTCTGACTTTACCGTCATTCTTCGGTACTGGCACCACATTGGCAACCCACTGGGGGTAGGAAGTCACTGCAAGGAACCCGGCATCAAACTGTTTCATGACCTCGGCCTTGATCTTCTCAGACATCTCTGGACGCATCCGTCGGACTTTTTGCTTTACCGGAGGGCAATCTTCCTTAGTTGGCAGGTGGTGAACTACAATGTCGGCATCCAAACCAGGCATATCTTCATAGGACCAAGCAAAAATCTCCATGTAGTCTTGTAGCATCTGGATCAATCGTTGCTTCACGCTGAGCTCTAGATTAGCACCAATCTTGACCTCTTTCCTATCCGTCTCGGTACCCAGGTTAATTGTCTCCACCGGCTCTTCATGTGGCTGAATAGCCCTCTCTTCCTGGAGTAGCAGTCTTGCGAGTTCACCAGGCACTTCGCAATCATCTTCACCTTCGTCTTCGGCCAAGTTGATCGGATTTTCGAAGTCATAACTGGCGGTAGCAGAGCTGTTACCCGTGAGATCCAGAGTGGATTGAAACCTGTATAAGTGAGTGTGTGTGAATATAGCTGTTTTGCAATATATATAACACAGAAAGGAAAAGAGCGCAAGATTTGAAATGCAACAAACGTCCAATGTTTTGATTGATGATATATGAAAATGTCATACAAAAAGCCCTCACAAATGGAGCTACGATGCCCCGGGTAGGACACCGAGCCAACAAAGTTTTAACATATTGTTTGTTACAAATTGGAAATCAAAAGAAATCAATTACTGCGTGACAAATGTGATAGGGGTAAAATCCTTTGCCGTCCAGTTGCTCGGTCCATCGCTGGCAGTCGGGTAGATCCAACTGTCAAACTCTGCTTCCTCTACATCTTCCTCGATAGCATTCACCCTTGAGCTGGAAATAAACACCGGAGCCTTTCCGATCTTCTCTTTGCGCACCGCCTTCTGAGCCTCTGCAGTAAAGCCTAGCCCAAACTTGCCGTTCTTCTGAGTGAAGTCAGGAAGCTGACCCCAGTGTGCACAATTGCCTTTCTGAACCACAGCCCGGGCATCCCTTAGGGAAGCCATTTTCAAGGAATCATTCTCTTCGGCCATTGTCTCTGCAGCTGTTGAAATTGGATGCACCTCCTCGAAATGTTGGAAGGGGGTTTCAATAAACTCTCCGTCCATCTCAATGTACCTGAAGGAATTCAAATGGCTCACCATATACTCCTCTTCTCCTTGCACAGTGACGATCTTCCCCCTGACGGGATACTTCAGCTTCTGGTGTAAGGTGGAGGTCACTGCCCCAGCTTTATGGATCCAAGGTCGACCCAGCAGACAAGAGTACGATGGACGTATATCCATCATGTAAAAGGTAGAGTCAAACACTTGAGAGCCCACACGAATAGGGATGTTAACCTCTCCATGAACCATTCTTTTGGAACCGTCGAAGGCCCTGACGATGATATTGCTGGGTTTCAACTCCAGGCCTTCATAATCCAGACGATCTAAAGCCTTTTTCGGTAGAACATTCAAGGAAGAACCAGTATCCACCAATACATGTGCCAGAGTAGTGCCCCTGCATTCAATAGAGACATGCAGGGCATCATTGTGGTCTCTCCCTTTCGCGGTCAGGTCAGCATCTGAAAAACCCAAGCCGTTGTCCGCCGTTAGATTCGCTATGCAATCAGTGAACTGGACTGCAGACGTCTCCTGCGGCACATGGGCCGTCTTGAGAAATGAGATCAAGGCCTTAGCATGGGCCTCAGAGCATAGCAATAAGGAGAGCAGGGAGATCTTGGAGGGCGTATGCCCCAACTGCTCGACAACATTAAAATCACTCTTCTTTATTATTTTCAGAATCTCCTCCATTTCTTGTCGGGAGGCCTCAGCATTTATGGGTATTGGTGCCTCCATCTGGGAAGGCTCTTCTTCAATCCCTTTGCCCCGAGCATTTGATGACTCGGCAGCAGGGGAAACAACTTGATCAGCAACAGGACCAGGTAAACTTGTAGGTTTTATGAGGAGGGGTTTTCGAATAGCGGGTGGTGCAATGTCAGGCGAGAAGAGCCTGCCACTGCGGGTGACCTTGGCTGGACCAGTGATATCGCAGATACTGGCACTAGCGTTGAATTCTTGTTTAATTCCATTTACATACACGTCTGCCCCATAATGCCAGGGGACAGCTTTATCAGACACGTAGGAGAGGGGCCCCGGAATAGTAATGATTACAGGTGCAACAGTCATAATTTGAATAGGCTTCTTCGGGGGAGCCTTGATTGGATTTTTTAAGATGGTAATCACAGAAACTTCTTTCATCGGAACCAATTGAACAACAGTCTTTTTGAATAGAATTTCCTTGCTATCCATTAGGCCTTGGATGCCTAACCTCAGCAAGGGACAATCAGATAGGGAAATAGCACAGAACAGGCAACCTTCACCGCAACCCGGAAATAAACCGGCCCGCAGTAGGTTCTTCTTAACAGTCCTCAGAGGGGTAACAACTTCATCTATCGAAACAGCATACGTTTCTTCCTCAATGGCGTTTACCCTATGCTGGGGCATAGGAGCCGTTACAACATTTGGTCTTTCTGGCGTTTCAAACTGAATTTCCTTTGCGTCGATCAGATCTTGCACTTTGTTTCTCAAGGCCCAGCAATCATCAGTAGTGTGCCCGGGACTATCAGAATGATAAGCACACCGGGCATTTGGGTTATACTTAGGAGACGCAGTGTTGACGACCTTAGGAGCTTCTTTGAGGGTCACCAGGTTGGTGGATAACAGTTGGGGTAAAATTTGAGATAAGGTCATACTCAGCCGAGTATACTGCCTCTTGGGCCTTTCGCTTCTTTGTTGATTGTACTGCTGAGGAGCAGCAACAGGTTTGGAGATGACCAAAGCATTGATGGCTTGGCGACTTTCGGGCTTGACTTGTCTTCTAGGACCATAGACGGCACTTGCTTCTTTCTTAAACGGCCTCTTCTCAGCACTTGTAGAGGCAGCCTTCTGTATCTTGCCTGACCTGATGCCAGCTTCAATTCTTTCTCCCGTTAATATCAAATCTGTAAATCCAGCGGAGGAGTTACCAACCAAATGATTGAAAAACGGACCAGACAAAGTCCCAAGGAACATATCAACCAGCTCTCGGTCAGTTAATGGAGGCTGCACCCTGCCAGCCAAATCTCTCCATTTTTGAGCGTACTCTTTGAACCCTTCACCCGTCCCTAGAGACATACCCTGAAGTTGGGTACGCGTAGGAGCGAGATCAGAATTGTATTGGTATTGTCTGTAGAATGCGGTTGCCAAATCCTCCCAGTGTCGGATGCTAGCTCCATCCAATTGGTAGAACCATTCAAGCTGTGACCCCGAGAGGCTATCTTGGAAGAAGTGAATCCAGAGGTTCTTGTCCGCCGTGTAAGGTTGGATTTTCCTTACGTACGACCTCAGATGCAGCTTTGGGCAGGAGACCCCATCATACTTGGCGAAGGCAGGCACCTTAAACTTGTGTGGAATGACTACCCCAGAAGATAACCCCAAATCTCCGAAATCCAGTCCTGGCACGTTCTGAATTTCCATGGCGCTTAAGCGGTCTTCCAATTGCTTGTATCTGTCAGCAGCAGGTGGGTATTGTTCGTCGTTATAGTCCGTCTCGTTGTCGGAGACTGCGGGACTAGGAGCTCCTCCCCCTTGGGGACTGTTTTTCTCAGCAGAAGAAGTAGTTGGATCAGCTTCATTGTGGAGTGTGTTCCCAAATCTGCGTCCGGTGTTGAACAATGCAGTCCTCTTTTTCTTCTTCTTCTTCAGGAGTAGAGTCTTCAACTCTTGCTGACCTTGGGCTAGGCTTAGGACCATCTCTTGAAACTGTGCACTTTGGGCCTGAAGGGCCTTGATTGCTTGCTCACTGGAGGAATCTGGATTCATGATGACTGTTCACACAAACAACGAAGAAAATTAAGCAACCTGCGAAATAGGGTACCTGCTATGCATATGGTGCAATGGAATGCGTATGTATGCAATGCATTCAAGGATTTAGAATATTCAAAATTTGTTGTAGACAAAAAGGAACGCACATTATATTAATAAGGAGAAATTTGTTAATACATAAATGCCCCATGGGCCAAATATTACAAAATGACTTCTCAAGACAAAAAAACATTGCGCATCCTCTTTGGTGCGATGTAGGTGTTGAGACTCCTCTCCTCGTGCAGCAGGCGGGTGAGTTCCAGGACTTTCTTTTCACTAGCATGTAGACTGGTCTCAAGAGAATTCCGCTCTTCCTTAAGCTGGACCCAGCTCTTCTGCATTTCTTCCCAGGAGGTGGGCATGTCGGGATGTTGAATGGTGTAGGATGCCTCTCCTTCCAAGACTGGTTCTTTGATCACAGGGAGCATATGAGGATAAGGCATCACTAACTTCTGGGAGCGGGCTCGTATCCACTTGAGATAAGGTTCCAACGGGATGGAGTTCCTGTGCCCCAGTGTCTTGCTGTCTATCCTACTTGGCATCCTCCAAGCTCTGATAAATTTCTGACGAAGTCCTTGAGTATCGTTGTCGAAGTCAAAAACTATGTCAGGAATTAGCATGTCATGAGGGCCATCCCTCCGAGCATAACCAAACTGTCTCCAAGCCAGGCATGGGTTGTAGGTAATACCTCCTTTGATTCCAAATAAAGGAACATTGGGGTACTCCCCACATCGATCAATGATAGTGATGTCTTCCCTAGACCTAGGGCACCAATGTATATCTGCATGCGTGAGAGTCATTAATCGTTGTGACCATCTCAAACCCCGCTCGTTCTTTAAAACTGTTTGTGGAAGGTGCGAAATAAACCACCTTCCCAGGAGAGGAGTGCAACACATAAGGACACCCCTTCTTCTCATGGTTCGAGTGTAACATGAGTGAAGGATGTCCCCCAGCAACGTAGGTATAGGATTCTTGGTCATGAAGATCTGGACCGCACTGATATCAATAAGCTGATCTGGATTAGGGAACAACACCAAACCATAGACAAGGAGGGCCATAACTTCTTCAAAAGCTCGTAGGTCAAGAGAGTTCCAACATTCTTGGGCCTTTTCAAACAGAAACCTGGCTAAGAACCCTTTGATACCACTTCTAACTTCCCAATGTCCCTTGAGGTCAGATGTCTGTAGGTGCAAGGCTTTAGCAATCTCTTCAAGCTTGGGTTCCTCTTCCGTACCGTTGTAGGGTAGTTGATCAAGGATAGGGACCTTCAGAAGTCGGGAGAACTCTTCCAATGTAGGCACCAACTGATAATCCGGAAAAGTGAAGCAGTGATGCAGAGGGTCAAAGAATTGGAACAGGACCTTTATCAAGTCCTCCTCAATGTTGGTGTTAACCAAGCTGATGAGTCTTCCATGTCTCTCACTGAATGAAGAGCCCTCGGGAATCCTGGACAGAAGTTCCTTAAGCTGAGGAGGGATCTTTACAAGGCTAATCTGAATTGTCTTTCTGCGAGCAGTTTCCATGTCCTATAAAACAAGAACAAAGATGAAGATTCGAAACCCTTGAAATTGTTAGTCAATGCTCATGATGTTTGTATGATGTAATGATGTGATGATTAAATACACCATAAATATCCACAAAGGCAAACATGGTAAGGCACACAAGTCACACAAGCCCTTAGAGTTTAGGCCTGCATGGGGTCTGGGTATTACCCTCTTGAAGTTTGGTGGGCTCAACCTGTCCTATCAAAAGTAACCGGGTTCTAAAGGTCCCAATATCACTGGATTGCTTTCATTGTTCATCGTTTCGATTTAGCCACTGAACTGGCGACCGAAATATTCCAGGAAAGCAACCCTCAATTGAGCGTAGTATCGAGTATCAACCAACCTCGGACTGCACCAAAGTCAGTTATCTCACTACCCTAAAAAGGCCAAGATGGTTCAATTAAGGTTCCTAAGGTCAGTTGATGCTTCACGACACCACGCGGCGGCCCCGTACTCTCCTTGACTGAACTCAAGGGTTACCGGTACACACCAAAGTGCCACATCAACGTAGCAGACTGCTTCAACCATGTCGGTATACCCCGCACAGTTCCCTCACAGCCTTGTTGCTACTTTCTAAGAAGGTATCCCCAGATCCGGGTTAGGATCTATAAAACTCCGATACAAAGCCCACAAATGTAAAAGCAAACAAGACAATCAATTGAAAACAAAGGTGATCTAAACCCTAAGGTTACTCCACTTTTAAGTAATAAATCCCCAGCAGAGTCGCCAGTTCTGTGGTGCGGTGGGAGAACTGACTTGAGGTTTGCGTTTGTATTCGCAAATGTTGCGGTTAGCAAGAGTCACCACCGACTTTTTATTTTATCCTAAGGAAAGGTTAAAAAGCACAGCAAAAACCTTTTGAGATGTTTTCTTGGGTTCGGGGAGTAGATTATAGAAAGGGAAGGTATTAGCACCCTTTCTATCCATGGTTATCCATGGGCTCTTAGTTACTTGCTTAGATCACTTGCCTTTTTGTTTTCAATTGTTTTAAATGGTGCTTGAGTGTGTGGGTTTGAAAATGTTTTGAAAAGAGGCCAATGTGGTGGCAACCTTTGTAATGATCCATGTGGGGATGTATACAAAGATGTATGTCTTTTGAAAAAGTTTTCATTTGTTTTTGAAGTTTGTTTTGAAAGTGTAGTGATGTGTGATTTTGAAATTAGGCAAGTGTTTTGTTTTGCAAGTGGATTCAAGTAACTAAGAGGTTATCTACTCCTAAATTTCTCAAAAGATCATTGCTATACTTTAACCCTTTTAACAAGTTTGCTCCACCATTGTATTTGGTGGGCAACCTTGTGTTAGGATGTGAAAGGGACAGGCGCGGGTCATCATTTTAGACCATAATTGCAACGGCGTTAAATGTCTTTGAGCAATTTCTTTAAGGGACTTGATCATTTGTTTTGTTTGTTTTGAAAAGTTTTATCGAGGGACTATGATCATTCAAAACTGTTTGCTTTGCCCAAAGAAGTTTAACATGCAACATGGCCCATTTATTTGAAGGCAACAAGTGGAAAACCCTAGGGGGTGCAAGTGTGTTTTGTGTGTCCATTTTCATGCTTGTTTATCTTGTATTAGGTCAAACTATTTTTTATCGTTTTTCGCATACAAACCCTAATTCTAACATGTTATCATTAGAAAGCAATAAAGTGCAAAATTAAAATTACTAAGCTATTACAAAACCAAATACGGGAAGGGGGGTACAAATGTTCAAATGGGGGATATTGACAAGAATTTAAATCTAAATTATTACATCATTTTGAATATTTGCAAGGTAAATAAATTGCATAATTAAATGGAAATTAAATAAATATGTGAAATGCAAAAAGAAAGTTTTTATATGTATGAGAAAATATTATTTATGTAAAAGAGAAAAGAAAATAAAAAATGTATTATTTTTTGAGTATTTTAAATTTAGGGCAAAAACCCTAATTTTAAAGAAAATGCATTATTATCTAATTTAATACAACTATTTATTCATTATTTATAAAAATAAAATAAAATGAAGTATATTGTGAAAAAAAGTATTTTTGTATCAAATATTAATAAAAATGGAAAATTCAAGTATTTTTTATATTTTAGCTTAAATATATTAATAAACATATATATATATATATATATATATATATATATATATATATATATATATATTAAACCTTAAATAGGTATTATACACAAAGATAAATATTTATTTAATATTTTAATAAAATAAATAAAAAGAGTATTTTTGTGTGAAATATTTTCAGAATGTAAACAAAAATAAAAATTGTATTTACACTATTTTCTATTTATTCTAATAATAGTACATATATATTTTATATACAAACAAAAGAAATAAACAAATAAATATGCAAATAAATACAAAAATGATGAAAAAAAATATTTTTAATTTTTAAATGTCATGAGAAAAAAATAAACAAAGTTAATCAAAAAAGAAAAAGTCAAAAATGTTAAAATATGAGCAAATGGGCCCAGGGGGGTGTGAACCAAAAAAGATGGTGTGAAAAGTAAAATAACACAGGCCCAGCCCACTGATCATTGTCTTCAACCTCCAGCTCAAACATTTGAAAAAACGCGCGCCCCTGTTCTTCAATGTCTAACTCCTGATTCTTGGCTTTTCAGCAAAAACTCATAACACAAGAAATGTTCAGCATGAAGAGACGGTTTCAACCATATAAATAACTTGACCTATCTCTCTAAGATGAGGGAGAATTTCTCCTCCCTCAATTTCTGACCTAACTTTTCATCAATGTTCAGACATGAAATTCTCTAAGCACACGAAACATAAATGAAATCTAATCATATGAGCATGTTCAGGGCTATGATTGTGACATGTTTTCTTCAAAAACCTAAAGCTAACAATGCCTAATAAGAGAGATAGAACTCCATGAATATACCTGTTCAGTTGGAATCGAGCTTGGCAATGGAGGATGTTTCAGAGTGAAATGATGACTTGTACAGCTTCCTTGAAGTGTAAGGATGCTTTTCCAATTCCTACTTTGTCTTGAAACTCCCTGAATCGAGCTAGTGAACTCCAACTGCAAAACAGAAAATTAAAAATGGTGAAGTGGCTTGGAGGTGTTACAGGTCTGATTTTAGGACATGGTTAGCTTGCATATGTTGTAGGGAAGGTAGAGGAAAAGGTTTGGATCAAAATGCTCGAAGGGATTGGGAGTTTGCACTCAAACTGCAGGGGCTCCCCTGTTTGTACAGTTTTGAGGTGATTAGAGCAATGGGAGTGTTTCAGATGGCAAGGGCTCGTGTGTTAGCTTGGATTTGGTCTATGGAATGTGTTTGATAGCTTTTGTGTTGTGTGTCTAAGCTGAGATGAGAGATGGCATAAGTTATGGACTTTTCTTCTATCTTAAGCAACAAAAGCAAGTTGGTGGTTTTAGGTTAGTAGGGGGCCTCCTAATGTGCTGCATAAACATCTCTTGATCAGTGTGTTATGCACATAATCTTGTGCCAAGCAGATCTTTCATGTACTTGTTGGATTACAAACTTGACATAAAGTTAACCTTTTCAAAAATGGAAATTTCACTTTATCTAGTTTAGGATTAATCTTACATACAATGCTTGCACTCAAAGAACAACACCTTAACACATTGAATATGCATTAAATTATTGAGTATGAAATGGTTCAAGGACCTGTAATCAAGCATAAAGCAAACTGATTTCAAATTGGCAAGATTATGAACATGTCTTGATGAAGAACAAAAAGTGAATTTTTGCCAACTTGTGAAATTCGAATCTCTCAAGTTATGAGGTTGTTTGATGAGTTCTTGGACATTTTGGAAAGCTTGGAATGTGTACTACAATCCATCTTTGAAATGCAAATCAAAATTCCAAGTGGAAGGGTATGAAAAGTGGCCTTGAAGTAGGGTAGAAAACCTTGTCAAAATAGGTCAAATTTCACTAAGTTAAAAGATGGTTTAGTGCCCTTATTCAAAAAATTATAACTTGAGATACAAGCTTCAAATGAGAAAACTTTGTGAATCAAAGTTGTAGATTATGCAACAAGCTACAACTTTCATGTTTTGACTTTTGTTTGAATCCAAATGGATCATGGTGAAAAGATGGGGCAAAGTTGGGGAAAAATTAGGGTTTTTCATAACTTAGAAAAATTCTAAGTTATGAAAAATTCCATTTTCAAACCCTAATTTGCATTTTGTGATTTCTTGGTGAACAAGTTTCATGATTTGGCAAGTTTTAATGAAAAATGAATCTTGACTATTGATTTTGACCAAAAAAGTCAAAGTTTGACTTTTCAGTGTACAGTCAAAATTGATCAATTGACTGGGAAATTCAACTGTCAATCTTGTGTACTTGGGATCTTTTGAGCTTGATGAACATGTCAAGATAATTCCATTGAGTCCTTGAGGCCATATGTGAGCTTGGTTTACCAGTGGCTAGGTCAAACAGTCAAAAATTGCCTTTGTGCAGTTAAAACCCTAAAAATGACCATTTTGCCCTTTTGATGATCTGATCAAATTTATTGGGGAATTGTGATTCAAACTTGATCAAATGGTCCATAGGAGTTCATAATGTTGATGTGGATCAAATTTCATGAGGTTTGACTGTCAATTGGCCACAGTTGACTTTTTCCCCAATACAGCTGATTTCTAGGTCAACTGTCCAATTGACTGGGCAAAACTTGGAATCAAGACTTGAAACTTGGTATAGGTAAACTTGGGAGTCCAATATGAAGCATGAAAGTCATCTTAGGCATTTTAGGTCAAAACATCCTTAGGCAAACACAAACCCTAATTTGAGTCCATAGTGCAAAAGGGGAAGTCCTGAGCAGAGGGAACCCTAACTGAATCTTAATCTTCAAAGGTCTTGTGGTGAAAAAATGTTGAGGAAATGGGAGGGCAAATTTTGGGGTACAACACTCACGAAAGGGGATGCACATACAAATAATGGTGCCAGAGAAGGGCACGATCAGAGTTGTGGGAGTGGGTATGTCATGGTGTTGGCAGTGGTTTTGTTACCGGGGAAAGGGCATATCAGTGATGATAGTTGCATGATCTCCTTCTTCTTTTCTGTTTGTTTTTTATTCCAACTTTTTCTCTTTGTTGCTTGTTTTGTTGTTGAAGATTTTGAGAAGAAAGTTATTTATGTGAAAGATATGATTTGTGTTGTTGTTTTGATGTTGTGGTTAATAGTGGTAATTAGTATTGTGTTGTTTTATTTATGAATGGAGATAGTTGTTTGTAATGTTGAATGATATGAGGAAAGGTTGAGGGTGGTAGTATGGTTACTACAAGAAAAAGTTTGATCTTCTAGGAGATTTAGTGAGGTGAATCACCCCCTCACTAAATTTTGAAGTTGCTTGGGGTAAACCCCCTTGCAAATGACAAAACAAAAAACAAAAGTAAATAAATATTTGGTGATGGGATCCCTCTCGCAAATAGGAGGGATTTTAAATTTTGAAATATTTACCACTCTGTATTTTATGAAGGGCTCAACCTCACAAAATATAAATGTAACATACGCGTGGGTATCCCCCTCACAACTTTTAATCAGACTATCCCACACACAACTTCATGTGTCAGGCCTGTAGTGGCTTTAAAGATTCTCTCAAAAGTTATTTTTAGGTTGCGAGGGGCTGCCCCAAGCAACAAGTGAATATTAAACACGCGTGGATAGCTCCCTTGTAAATAGGTATCAATTGTCACATCCACTGCTTAAACATGTGATGGCGTTCCAGTTGTGTCTGAAAAGTTATTTACATTTTGTGAGGAGTTATCCCATGCAATTTGCGACAGTTGTTGACGCGTGGGGAGCCCCCGCACCAACTATTTTATTTAATACGCTCCAACCATGCATTCTCCTTTAGATCTCTAACCTTTCTTTCTACAAAATATTTCTATGCAAATCCTCAAAACATTCCTCTCTAACATTTCTTTCTTTCTTTGCAAATCCTCAAAACATTCCTCTCTAACATTTCTTTCTTTCTTTGCAAATCCTAAAAACATCCATCTCTGCAAAATCTTGAAGGTTTTTATTTTTTATTTTTTATTTCATTTTATGTATAATTTATATATTTTAGTTTATATAAGATGTTTATTATTAATATTGAATTTTTGTTTTCTAATTTTAAATTTATTTTTATCATCTAAAGCAATCAAAGAGTTCAAATTCAAACTATGTGTTCATCCAAGGTACATTTTTTCTCTATTTTTTTTTTTAATCTTACTTGTATTTGTTTAAATGAGTTTTGTTTATTATTAAAGTTGTATATAAATAATTAATTTTTGTTTAAAATTTGTACTCGTATGTTATGTATTTATAATGTTTAATACGTTAAAAACAGGTTAAAAATAGTTAAAAATATTTTATGAAAATAGTATTATTTTTATAAAATGATTTTCTTAATTATATTATTTTAAAAAATAGTTAAGTAATTAATATATTTTATCATGAAAGCATTATTGATTTTTTAAAATGATAATATTATGAAAACAATTTAAAAATAGTAGTATCTAAAAACAATTTAAAAAATTGTATTATTTTTTAAAATAAATTTTTTTAATAAATATTATTTTAAATATCTTTTCTTTTTAATAAAAAAACAGTATAAAATAGATTTATAAAATTGTAATTTTTTTAATAGATTTTTTTTAATAAATATTAATTTAATAACTGTTTTATAAAAACAGTACAAAAAAAAGTATAAAAACAATATATTTTGAAAAAAACATAATAAAAATTAAAGTTAAATATGTTTTTGGTTCGTCTAAATATAGCGATTTTAAACTTTAATCCTTCTATACATTTCATTCAATGAATCGTCTCTATAAAATTTTTCAACCACACTTTTGATCCCTCCTACTAACGTCTATTAATAGAGCAGACGTAGCAAGAACACGTGGCAGTATCAACTGCCAAAAATGCTGACATGGCGTCTCATGTGGTTAAGGGCAACATGAGCCCATAAAATTTTGTAGCTCATATATAGCTAATTCGTAGTTAATCTCTAACAAATTTATTGCAGGAATTCTGGTTATTCAAAAATACAGTTTGTGTTCATGTTGAGGTAGAGCAGACCAAAAAGAAATTGGAAAAAATACATTGGATACGTTATAGCAGCCAAGCTAAAGTGATAGGAACAATAGTATCAATGACGTGCTTTTTTTTTTGTCATATTATACAAAGGTCCACCAATCTTCAAGATACAATTATCAAGTTTTTACATCACGCTAAAATTTTCACCAAATTTGAAATGGATTTTCGGAGGGTTATAAGGTGTTGGAGATTCTTTTGTTTCACCCATATGGTACATATATATCAGGTTGTGACAATTTTATCCTGCACTTCTCAACATTTTACTTTTATCTTTTGAGTAATGTATTTTTTGCATGTAAAATGACTTCTTGCTATTAGTTTAGGGTTTAAGTAACAAAGAAATACCTTGTAATAGTCATAGTCTTCTTTCAAGTATTTTCACCATAAATCGGTCTAGAGTATTTGCTTTAATTGTTGTTAGATGTATTGTTTTTGGTAAAATATAACATGTATGTAAAAAAATTTAAGCACGGATCACACAATGTTGTATATACTATGCAAAGTAGAACATATAATATAGATATTGATTAAATTTATATTACATTAAGATTGAAACTAAAATATTGATGTTGATCTTCTGAAATAAAAAGACAAAAGTATATAATAAATTATGTTAAAACAAACATAAAAACATAACTGGGATAAAGAAAAATTAATAATCGGAGCCATCACTTATTATATATTTCACTATGTCCTTTCTCACATGCTTAACGTAAAGTGTCTTAGAATCAGATAGGTAATGAAAAATCAAGACATCTCCAACATTTAAGTTTCTTGAATTTGCATACTCATACCCACCCTTTCCAAGATACATCTTAATATGTGGCCTTTTCCCTTTAAGAATTTTACAATCATGGGATTTCATTTCATCAATGTCCATCAATATTAAAGTGGTATGATCAGCACAAAAACCTTTACTAATAATATCAGCTGAATTATTCTACAAAAAATAAATGTATTGTTAGTTGTCGTTCAATAAATATGAAATACAAAGCAAATGAAAAAATAATTTCGTAAAAATTTCGAAAAATATTTAGAATGATATATCACCATGCAATTGTTTCCTCCGTTATAAGATTTTGTGATTTCTTTCTTCCAAAACAATTCGACATTGTAACCTAAACTGTTGGGATGGGGATTCTGAGCTCCTCCATTATCATCTTTGTCCATAGGTATTGCAACATCTTTGTCAATTACTACCTCTTTTGTAAGTAAGTAAATACTGCACAAATAAAAAAGAATTGTTATTAATAAAATTGGATGGAAAAAGATTTGTAGGGACTATAAACAAATTGTCAATACTACAATAAGAAATATTTCTAACATTTGAAGATGAATCATATGTATTGTGAGAAATGAGAAGCAAATATCTACTTTTAATAAAGTTGAATAGATTGGACCTAAAAAGTTGGTTTAGGAAAACGAGAAATATAAGTAAAATAATACTTAAATATATCAACCAAACGTGTAGAGAATACTAAACAGGAGAAGCAACAACTTGCACATGTATGCATGGCAACATTTCATCTTTCAAATAAAATAACATAAATGAAATACTTATGACAAAAAGAGAAGCATGGTTCTAGTAAGTCGTTCATCTGACCAATAGATATGGAAATTGTTCATCTGACCCACAGATTTGGTAACGCATCGTGCGGTGCATTATTTCTTGGAAACTGAATTCATTGATTGGAAATTGTATCATCCGACATTAAGTGTGTTTCAATTGAACTTTCCGTCATCTCTCTCTCTCTCTTTCTCTTGCTTTTCTCACATCGATAACCCTAAGGGCACCACCACCGTTTACAAAACTTTCACCTCTCTACTTCAACTGAAACCACCCAGCCGAAAAGCGGAGCAATGAGTGGTAGAAGAAAACCCTGCAATAGTTGGATTTCAGACGATAACTTTAACACCCCAACTCTACCCGACAATATAAATGTAAATCAGAGTTATAAAAATTATGCAACTGAATCAGGATGTCACAAATTCAACTTAAAAACCACTGCATTCAACATGGATACATAATACTTTAAAACTGCAGACAAACCAACATCAAAATAAATTAATCTTTTAAATCAACAACTTGAACATCTACGCAGCGGAATCATAATAACATCTTTGTCCAACATGAACAACTTCAAATAACAATCATTTAAAGAATAATATCTTAACGTTCAATCAACTGAAATAATAACAGTAATAAACAACAAACGTTCATCCCCTCGAGTGTTACGTATCAGAGCAATGATACTGACTTGATATATTGAAGGTAAACCGCCTTCACTATGGATTTCCTGCACGTTACCAACATAAGGGTAACATTCAAACAGTAAGGGGTGAGATTCTCAAATCGTATAAGTGAGCGCATGATAAATTATATGTTAGAACTCATAAATATAAAATCATCACATTTCAAACATCAACATTGTCATGCCCTTCCCAATATATCTTTTCACAAACCTCACTTGTTTTATTCACAACTTAAATCACCACAATTCACATTCTTATTAATTATGCAAGACCCAATGAGACACAACTGTTGCACATTGCATGTGGTGCCATTAGAGCTTTAGCCCCTATCGCCAATTGTCAATTATTAGAGGCATTCAAACAAGGCATAAGCCTTCATCGCTATTTTGCCAATCCAGACCATCACAAAGTATACAAATGAATGTGACTCAATGAACATGACATCACACATCATAATCTCCAACAACAAAATATCTTCGCAAGGCACACGCCTATATCACTGATATTACCAATTAATAGAGGTAAATCTTCATCATAACAATTCCTGCAACTTTGTATCATCAGCAAAATATTCACAACATCATAGCATCAGTGCACATCACAAAGTAAAATACAAACATGATAGTCATTTCCAAAACACTCCCATAAGTCTTTATGTATTAGTTCTTCATTATTTAATTATTCTTCTAATATTCACTTCTAAAATACACTACATGGCAATATATTTTCTTCTGCTATTTATCAAGTTTGCTACTTTATTCTGTTATTCATCTAAATTTACTACTTATTATATTTCTACTATTTAATTAATCCTCCAAAACAATTACTTGCAACTATACCAATTATTTATAACTCTGTCTTATTACTACAGTTTGTTAAAATTATGTTGAAACTACTAAATTAAGATTACTGACATAAAGGCTACTTCTATTAATGTCTTTATGCTATAACATACTACTGATAAGAATGGGTCAATTTGTTCCCTAACTGCTTTTGTATTAATGAATTCTATACTGATATCATATAAAAATTATATAACATATTGCCACAGAAAAAAAATGTCTGCCTGTGCCTAACAATCAATGCCGAACAACACTCTTCTTCAATAATAATACCTAGTGTCGAACGACACTCTCCTCTCTCTCTCTCTCTCTCTCTCTCTCTCTCTCTCTCTCTCTCTCTCTCTCTCTCTCTCTCTCTCTCTCTCTCTCTCTCTCCTCTCTCTCTCTCTCTCTCTCTCTCTCTCCTCTCTCTCTCCTCTCTCTCTCTCTCTCTCTCTCTCTCTCTCTCTTCTCTCTCTCTCTCCTCTCCTCTCTCTCTCTCTCTCTCTCTCTCAAGGCTGCCGACTGGAAGCACTCACCACTAACAAGGTGACGATCGGTGTGACACCCCAAATTAATTCATGTGTATAAATAATTAGGAATTTAATTATTAAATTAATTAAAGGCTTAATTAATAATATTTTGGATATAAATGGATGAAATAATTATGGAATTAAAAAGGAAGGACCGGGGGGGTGTAAGGTTGAATTAGAGGTGTGTGAAGTAAAAAACTCTACTTAAATAATTACTAATTTATTACTATTATTTGGAGAATAATAATAGGAATATAAAAGAAGGAATAAAAAGGAAAAGAAAAAGAAGGATAAAAAGGGAAAAAGGAAAAGAAGGTTTTGGAAAAAATCATTGTACGTGAAATTGGTGAAGAGAAGAGAAGAGAGGAAAAAGCCAAACGCCGTGAATTCGAAGGATCATCGCGAGGTAAGGGGTGATTTCGATTATTTACTATGTCTTATAGATTTTGGGATCAATAGAATTGATTAAGCATGTTAGGAATCCCAATTTAGGATTTATGAAATTCAAACCCCAATCCCATGAATTTATGTTTTGATTCAATTTGAGGTTATGAGGAAATTGTATGATGTTATGGTGTGTTATAATCTCATTGGAATCATGCACTATAACTTGTTTTGACATTGCCGTGAGTTGGATTCGTATGGGTATGAATTGGATGAGATTGGAATGAATAAGTGCTGTCAAAATAGCAGTTTTTGACTTTTCAGGTCGCAGGGAACCGGTTCCTGTATAGGTAGGAACCGGGGTTTCCAGTACATTTTCCAGAAACGTAACTTTTTGAAAAATATTAAACTTTGAAAATTCATAACTTTCAAACCGTAAGTCCGATTTTGAGTGCCGGTTTTCGGCAGTATTTCTTAAATTTAAAATGCTATCTTATAAAAATAAGAAAAATATTATTTTATGAAAATCATTTTAAAAAGAGTCGAATTCCCGATTTTTGTAAACTTGGTATTTTGAGAATGATGTAGAATTGTTTGTAAATTGTTCTGATTTGGTGAATGAGAACTGATACTTATGTGTTGTGCCTGCTATCCGTTATGATTGAGATGTGATCATGTGATATATTGGTTTTTGGCATTATTTGGAATTATGTTGTGATCATATTCCGTTGATTTGATGTTGACTTTCCGATTATGCGGTTTGTTATTATGTGCATATTTGGTGTATATGCAATGGGGTATCCATGATAATTGATTGTATCAGGTCCTTGTGGATGAAGTGCATGTTTATGCTGTTTGATGTGTGTGATGATAAATAATGATATCATGTTTCTTTCGGTTTTGGTTCAGTTATGATAAATTGATGTATTTCATAGACTGATTTGATGTTGCATGCTGGTGATGTGCATGGCATATGCATTGTTTTGGTGAAGTTAATTCCCATTGTGTGGAATTTGACTTGTATTGCCGTTAACCGATACCCGAGAGATGATGGGTGGTTAGGCTAGTTTCGTGTCCGAGTGTTATGGATGAATCGATGATTTCTTCGGCTGGATTCATGTCCGAGTGTTATGGACGAATCGATGGTTGTTGTATCCGATTTATGATGGATCAGTGATGGGTGACGTTGGTCACGTGATTGGTACCCACATGCATTGTGTCTGCATTTGTGTTTGCATGGAATTGTAACATGTTAGGATGTCTTCCAGTGTTACAATTCTTTGGTTGGTTATTGATTTGTGCATAATGACTTGTATGATTGGAACTGTGTGTTGAATCTGAGTTTATGCTAAAATGGGGTGAAATAATATGCTTGTGATATAATGTTGATTGAGAAACTTATAATGCATGTTAATTATGAGAAATATCACCCTTACTTTAATGATTTCAGATTAAAGTTAGCAGCTCAGGAATTGGTGAGGATGGCTCTAGAGCTATGTTATTTTAAGTCCGTGTGTCAGTGTCGTGCTCTGATAGGTTGTAACACTGGGGGAAACGTTTGAATGATGAGTTTTATTTTATACTCTATTGTTTAATTTATGTTGGGAATACTTATGAAGTGAAGTTATTCCGGGTTGTGAGACATTTTCGCTGTGTAGAACATGATATTGATTTGAATATTTATCTTAATAATTCCTTCAGTAAAGGCATGATAACTGTAGATTTGAGGTTTTTATATATATATATATCCTGAATTGTGACATCCCTGTTTTCCATGTTACTCTGATTTAATTAATATATTCGCGGGTTATTTAGAAGGGGTTGTTACAATAGTGGTATCAGAGCAGGTCGGTCTATCGGCCAGGTTGTTTATGTGTTTACTCCCTTTTGGTATGCGACATGTGTGTGAAACACTGTCGGTACCTTGATTGTTTCCTTTTCGTTGTCTGCAGAGGTACGTGTGAAATAAGTGGGGGAGAAGGTTTCTTCTCTCAAGTTTTGTGCAAGAGGTTGGTTCAGTATACCGCCGATTGTAAGATGTAAGTATTACCGAGCAGTTGATGCTTCAAGCATGGTTATGTTTAAGTAGCTTGAAGGGTAAGATTGAAGATGCTGTTGTGTTTTGGTATCGATGGTTGATGCCACCCTCATGATTGTTGACTATATTATTGACAAATTGAGGAACTGGTCACCCTTAATCTCTTGTTGATGGTAGTCGGGATCGCGTTGGATGAGATGTACTTATTGTGCCAGCTTTACAGTGTGTGAAATTAGTTGAGTCGGCAAGAAGAGAAGCTTTATGGTTTGCGTAACGAGAGATTTAGATCTCGGCGAGAGCAAGATAAAGGCATGTGACCTATTGGATGTAATTTTTTTATGAAGTGTTCCGTGATGAAGTAAGTGGAACGGTGTGAGAGTGCAAGGTGAAGTCTTAATGGGTTTTGTTACTAGAACTAGTTCGAATTCGAGGATGCCTATAAGAGGT